>BPLQ01006480.1:0-142268 GCA_021605075.1 Caerostris darwini | reverse complement strand
ATACTTTATAATGGTAAGAGCAACCAATGGGAAATAGGCTTGCTTAACGATGACGTCATCTCGCGCTATTTGAACGTACAGTCCGCACTGTCTGGCGGAGTTTGAACTCTAGATGAAGCTCTTCAAACTAAATTAACCAACTAATCTTGAAATTAAACCATGTTAATTTAAGCGTCTGGTTATTTTTTATGAGAAGAGAAACGATCTAAATGTTCATGCATTTGATAGTTAATGTCTTCTCGTCGCCTATTATTCTATGAATTCTTAGCAGATTGTGGTTAATATCATGTTTAAAATTTTGTTAAATTGATTGTAGCATCCGTATTATTGCATCAGTATTTTTTAAAATCATCTCAAACTAATAACATAATTAAGTAATTAATTTTATTTTCATGCTTACTTATAAGGTACCACAAAATTGATTGTAATGCACCACATTATTGTATTAGTATTTTTAAAATTATCTCAAACTTATAACGCAATTAAGTAATTAATTTTATTTTCATACCTATTTCAGTATTTAAAAACAATTTTTAAATTTAAATTCCGGGTTTTTTTTTTTTTTTTTTTTATAAAATTAATGTAAAAACGAGAATATTCTATTAGAATTCACCGTGCCAAGTTATTTTTAAGAAGAACCTCTAGAGTCCCTTAATATTATCATATTTGTATCATCATTATTATTATTACTTTGCTAATAATAATAAGACTTGTGGGGGCATGATGGCCGAGTAGCTAGCTCTTGGGTCACAAGTCTAGGACTTGAGTCTCGGCGGTGCCATTTTTGCTTGTATTGGTTTGGAATCCCTTTTAAACTATAGATTCTGGTCTAATATGACTATAGATCATTGGACGCAGGACTTGACATCCCTACCCCGTGAACAGAAAACTTCTTCTGTCTTGAAATCTGCCAGTAGGCAGACGGTCTTAGCCCACCAAAGGGCTATTACACCAATGAAGAAAAAGAACTTGTTGCAAAAATTTTTGAACGAACATTTGTTGCAATGAGGATTCAAATAATTTTTTAAGTTTATTTATCGTAATTATTTTATTGTAATTTTTTAGGAAATTTAACTTAAAAGCTTGGTTATTTTTATTGAGCAAGTAAACAACCTAACTGTTCTTGCTCTTGGTAATTTAGCTACGTCGTCTGTAAATTATTTTATAGATTTTAAAAGGATTGTAAGAAAAGCTTTTGAGCAAAAAAGCTCTTTGCACCTCAAAATTATTTTAAATCTATTGTATTATGACCTACTTTTTCCAGAGTTAAAAAAATATCTCAAACTTTTTACATAATAAAGTAATTAATTTAATTTTAATATTTTTATTAGAATTTAAAACTGGTTCTTTAATTCAAATTTCTGGTTTTGAATTACGCTTATTAATGTAAATAAAATCAATTTAATATGGAAGAATGTACCGCAATACGAGATATGGAGACTTTAACACATGTTAATATTCTAAGCACACATAAAATGACATTTATTTAATGCTCAAACATATCATGGCGAATATGAAAGATACTGAATTTTTCGAGTTTATCAAGTCGGATGGAACTGTAATCTTTATAATTTGAGTCCATTCCATATTAATTTAATATTCATGTAAATATTCTAATTTCAGGTTTGAAAATATTTCTTCCTGTTACACATTTGTACTTAGATTCATAAATTTAATTATTTTTTTCATGACCATAATTTCCAACTTGAAATCTGATTTTTTGATTTGATTCTGAGTTATGAATGTTTTAATAACTAGTTATAGTTTTGAATCAGCGATTCAAAATATTTTTTCTTCGTTGAATATCTGTGTACTTCGTATTCCACTTAGGTTTGGCACGAATAGTCCTATAATGGGCTATGTGTGGAGAACATTTCCTTCGGAGAGCACTTTTAGAAGTAACTGTCTAGATATGCATGCCGTATTATAGAAAATCCGGGAAAAATTCCAGCAGATAGCCTGGCTATCGATATGATACACTTTGACTTTTATCGTTTCTGATTCTGTTTAGTTTATACTGTCGCTCTACAGTCATTTTTTGCACACTTTGGGCTGATCAGACCAGGACCTACAGTTTAATATGGATTCCGAACCACTCACAAACCTCCATGCCATTGTCAGTATTCGAACATGAAGCCTGTGGTACCAAAGGCAAGAAACAAAAGACCACATGTCTCATTTCTGAAAGAAGCGACTATAACGGACATTCCGGGTAATTTGAACTTGCCCTCACTTGCACCCTAACTGAGCAAGTTTCCACTGGTCCACTAGTCGTACAAATAGTAAAATCAATCAAATTCATTGAGTGGTATGTAAAGTAATTCAAAGAGTGATATTATTCTGATAATTAACGAAGCACCACATTTATAATATAGAAAAATATTATATTTAATACATATTATCTATCTATCTATCACATATGAAACACGTATATTTTTAATGCAGCTGCCAAATACTTAGACAGTTATATTTTATGCCTTCAGCAAGCGCTTCACCGACATTACTTATTTAGCACTTCCCAGTGTAGCTTGAAAATATGCTACGAACTCGAGTTACAATACCCCGCAGCTCTCTACAATCTCGCTAGACAGGATCTACGGTTTAAAGTGGATTTCGAACCACTACAAGCATCCATGGCACCTCCGGGACTTGAACCCGAAGCATGTGGTACCAAGCACCAGAGCGCTAGCCACTCGGCCACCAGGCCCCATCTGACATGTAATATATCCACAAATATTATATATCTACATATGAGACAGATATATATTCGCATATGAGATACATATATATCCACACAAATATTATCTGTCCATATACGAAAATATTTGTTTTGAAACTTAAATAAAAAAGCCCATACATTTGTCAAAATTATTGAATTTTACATATGCTCTGTGAATAATCAAAAACGTAGTGTAGCATAATTATAAGAACTGTTTTAAGGACTGATCGTTTGATGGTTTCGATACATGAAAAAATAAGAAATAACTATAATAAAACAGATTTCTGTGATTAACTTACAAATAGTCTGATAAACTTGTTACACGGTCATGATTATTGTGATTTATCACCCGAGTTTAACGAACAAGACAAATGGGAGGAATTGTTGTCTCGACCAACTGCAGAATACAGGAAATAAAAATCATATCTCGAATCGTGAGTAAAATATGCTTATTTATTAGACATAAGTCTAATAACTCAAAGAAGGAAATAAATGAAAATATGAAATAGGAACTATAACCTTATGTCATCGAAATGCCACCAACTTCGTGAAACTGAAAAAATAAATAAATAAGAACAACATAACTATTTAAATGAAGCGATTGAACCTAGAAAAATATTATTTACATTATCTATGTACACTGTGTGTGCAGCTTTTATTTCTTATTTTTTTTTTTTATATGCAGAATTTCATATTTAATCAGCTTGCGACTTGATTGTCATGCCAGCATCATCATTTTCTTCCTTACACGCTTGATCAAATTTGAGTTTTGAAAAATATTTCTGCAATTGCATGAATTGGATTCGCCATTTTTTAAAAATCTTTTCTACGGTCATTGACATTATTTTTATTTTAGAAATTGATTATTCTAAAAACAGCATTTTGATTTGGAAGTCTCCAGCTGCATTTTGCACCTGTTTTAGTTGAATAATTTCTGAATAGTAAGAATTTAAATCTTGGGTGAATTTTCCCTCCTTTTTCTGACATTTTCGTTTTAATGAAATTGGATTTAATGAATTGATGAAATTTGATTTAATATGATTGTAATAGGCATGGTCACCATAAAGATTAAAGATCTTATTGTAATTGGCATGGTCATCATAAAGATTGAAGATCTTCGACACTCGACAGTAATTTTTCAACTAGGGGACTTTATCTAAATAAATATCATGCATTGTTATGTTGTATATCGAAGTATCAAAAGACATGGGATAATAATATTCAAATTTATAGATGGCAGTAGCGTTAATGTATGAATGGGCAGTGCATTGTCAAGGCTATCATTTGTACTTACGTGATTCATGTGAAAAGTTTTATTACGTGATTATTGCCTCCCTACAGAAATTAATACACTTTGAACGTGGAATGCTAGGAGGTAGACGCATTTCTTGGGGCCTTCCATTTCGCGAAGTATTAAAGAATTCAACATTCCTCGATTCACAGTGTCAATAATACGCTGAGAATATATAATTTTAGGCATGACCTCCCATTAGGGAGAAGACAGTGACAGACCACTTCTAGTTAATGACCGGAACTAGGATAACTTTAAGGACCGCGTGTAGAGGAGTCAGTGTTAACAGACAAACAACACTGTGTCAAATAGCAGCAACAATAAATGTGACACGTATGATAGATGAATCCGTGAGGATAGAGCAGTGAAATTTGGGATGTAGCAGCAGAAGACCAATTCGAGGGCCTTTATTAAAAAACTACCGTCGGTTATGCTCGAGAGCATAGATAACTGGAAAAATGATGGTCCAATATGGCTTGAAAAATTTTGCATGGTCAGGTGAGTCACGATTTCAGTTGTTAAGAGCTGATATGGTAGGGTTCAAGTCCGACTCGATCGAATCCAGTGCCTTTACTAACAGCATGCCATTGACTGCAATTCCTTTGTTGTGCTCGAGAACGTAGATGATTAGAAAAATGATGGGCACTAGATGACTAGAAAAATGTTGCTTTTTCAGATGAGTCACGATTCCAGTTATTAACAGCTCATGGTAGGATTCAAGTCCGACTTGACGAATCGAGTGCCTTTACTAATATCATACCGTTGGTGTACTCCTCCGTTGCGTTCGGGGACATAGATGACAGGAAAAATGATGGACCCTAATGACTGGAAAAATGTTGCTTGGTCATATGAGTCACGGTTCTAGTTGTTAAGAGCTGACAATAGAGTTCAAGTCCGACTCGATGAATCAAGTGCCTTTGCAAACAACACGCCTTTAGCTGCAACTCGTCTGTTGCGCTCGAGAAATTAGATGACTGGAAAAATGTTGTTTGGTCAGATGAATCACGATTTTAGTTTTTAACAGATGATGGTAGGGTTCAAGTGTGACGCAGACAGCATGTTGTCAACAAGGCACTATGCATGCTTGTAGCGGCTCCATAATGGTGTAGGCTGTTTTTGCATAGCAGGGACAGAGACCATTTGAAGTTATTTATGGACTTCATGCACCCAAACAAATGGAATTTTCCAGGAAGGCAATATGCCTTGTCACTGGTTCAAAATCATTCGCGATTGTTTTGGGGAGCATTTTGGACCATTTCAGCGAAGGAATTTGCTATCTATATTGCCAGACAAGAATCCCATGAAACATAATCAACAAATCAGTTTGTACACAAAATCCTGCACCGGAAACAATTTCGCAGTTATGGACGTCTGTAAAGACAGCATAGATGCTCTACAGCTGCCAGGGAATTTCCAACGACTTGTTGAGTCAATGGCATATCATATTTCTGCTCTTCACCGTCAAAAAAAGAGGGTCCCCTCGTTATTAGAAAGTATCCCATGACTTTTGTATTCTTTACAGTGAACATAAAAAACTGTGTTGCTTATTTTTTGGTTTTTGTTTCTGAAATATGATGTATTTTATTTTTAAAACATTGTATTATTTTAATACTACAATAAGTATTAATAGTACAAATATATATCTTGAATATAAAATTTATCATAAAATTCGTATCTAAAACGGTTTACAAATCGAGATATGGTAATACATGTTATAAAAATTGTTGATTAAGTGTGTTTTATAGATAATGCTGTGTTTTGACTAACAGTTATTTGCTCGGCTATTCTGATAGCATTTAATATCCCTGAAATTTTCTAGTTATATTTTTGTATTCGTTTATCTAATATTTTTTTATTATTAGCTTCATTCGTATGGAATAATTCAATTATTTTACATGAAAGGGAAATGTACAAAATTCGTTTAATCTTTTGGAATGTATGGTAATGTAATATGATGATTAAAACCGAATTACCACTTTTTGGCGAGATCTATTTTTAACGAAAATTAGGAATAAAAATATCTTTTCAAAGATTACATATAATTTTCAACTGATTCTAAATTCAAAAGATTTTCTTTAAGCCCTGTTCTTTTTTCTTTCTAAAAATTAGTTTTACATTATCGTTTTACTTTCCTAAAAATATTTTTAAAAAATAGCTCAAGAATGAAATACTGAGACATTCTATTAAATAATTTTTTACGTTAAATAAAAAAAAAATCTATGTGTTCAAAATTATTTAATGTTTACTAATTATGCATTCCATAAATTATAAGAGTTTTTAAAAATCGCTCAAATATTAAAAAAGTTTAAAAAAAATTAATCTTCTAAAATATTATTTGATGATAATACGCTACGTTTCTGTATATGTAAAATGTATCGTTATCTAACATTTATTATTCATTCGTTGGGTTTTTAGATTAGATTAAAAATTGTCTTTCTCTCACTAGTTTAACTTTATTAACATGAAATTTGTTTGTTCAGTTTTTTTTTTTTTTTATTTTCATATTTCAATGTTGTGTTGCTATATATTTTTTTAATTACGAGTAGTTAAAAAAATCAATGAATTCGATTTTCCATTGTATTAAGCTGAAAATTCAAATAGTTTTTAATTGTGCTTTAGAAATCAAAAACCTTTATTTCTTTCTAGTATTTTTGTTATGCCATCTTTATGAAAAAATTATTTCTGAGTAGCCTGTATTTTACTTAAATTTTGGGACAGTTTGATGAAATTAAACTGTGATATTACGACTTATTTAAAAAAAATTAGAGAAACATCATAATTTTTAATAAATATTTTATCTGTAATGAATTTTATGCTTAACTATAGCATTGTTAGTTAGTTATGATAGAGCTTTTGTCATATCATATATAAAATATCTGATCGTGATAACATATCTAACTTCTCCAAAGACATTGCAATTATTTGACGGCAATTTTAAATAAAACGGTGAACCTATTTTTAAAACTGCAGTTTAATTTTAAAACTTATTAAATAGTTTCGATAAAATTTGTGGAAATTTTTTTTTTGTCCAAAGAAAATCACTCAATTTTCTAATAGGAAACACCGTTTCAACTTTGTAACCTGGAAGAGAGAGGTGCAGACTGTAGGGAAAACTTTCAAAATTCGCTGGCATTTGCTTGTCGCCATGACAAAAACTGAGAAGGCTCCAACTCTTTCAAAACCCCCTGTTCCTCTATAAATATTGTTGTAATCTACTCTTTTTTAAAGCAGGGGCAGCAAATGAGTCTAACCGAAGTCTCTTCCTTCCTCTGACAAGCATATATATATCTTCTTTTTCAATGGCGCAACAGCCCATTGTCCAAGTCTATCTAATGGCAGATTTCGAAACATAAAATGTCTTCTTTTTGCTGGGTAGTTAGCTCTATGCCTAATGCTTTGCAGTCATATTAGGCCGGGACCTACTGTTTAAAGTGGATTCCAATCCACTACAAACAATCATGGCATCCTCCGGGACTCGAATCCGAAACCAGTGGGGCCAGAATATATATATAAAATTTCCCAGTTTGTTCTTATTAGTGCTAGGAGTGCATAAAGTTGTTTGAACGAAATCCAATAGGTAAGTCTAATTTAAGCTACTTCATTTTGTGGACAGTTTTAATTAATTTCAGATGTGGAGGTTTAGTGGTTCTTAAAACCACATTGGAACTCCGTAACCAGTATGCCCGTTGCCCAATAGGTAGGGCTGTTGTCTTTACAGTGTTAAATTATTATTATTATTATTTTGCATTTCGATTGCGATTTAAAAAAAAACACTTTGTCCCGGGAGATTGAACGCAAAAAGTTAATGAACGGATTACTACAAATTTAGATTCCCATGTGTAACCCATGTTAGATTCCCATATATATCAAAAACATAATAACAATAAAACAGAATTACGCAATTCAGTTTATGTACTTTAATATTTAATAAATGATATAGATCCTCAATTGTATGTATTTAAACTTCATATCAACTTCATATTAACAAGCAACAACGAAGGTTTCTCTGGTACGCTAGTATGTATATTAATTTGATTTGTATTGTGTGCTATGTACAATAGAAGGAAAAAAAAAGAATTATTCTATTAGTCTTTTATTTAATTAAATTATCTAGAAAAAATTATCTTGATATCTTACCAACATGTTATAACTCTATTCTTCTTTTTATAACATTATTTTTTTGGAGTATGTTTCATTAATTGATTTTCTTTTTAACTATATAATTGATATACTGTTTAAAATTATATAAAAATAATATACATAATTTATTATTAACTAATATGCATTGCGAATTATTACTATAAAGTATAAAATGTTACTATATACAATAAGAAGTTTTGTGAAAATTAATATAGTTTTATTTCAAAAATATTAATTTTGTAATAATTTTTGTCCAAATATTATTTTAGTACATTTTATCTGAAATTGTTTTTTTTTTTTGTTATTTTTTTGTATACATTTAAAAATTATTTTTAAAAAAGGGTGTGTATATATGTGGGTATATATATATATATATATATATATTTAAAATTTTTATATCAAAGGAATATTTCTTGTGATAAAGATTTACACTTCATGTAAATTCAGTTTTATTTTACAAGAAAAATTAACATATATCTAGAAATGAATATTTTTCTGTATGTATTTAACAACTTATTATATTTAAGTGTTATATTAAGTGTGAGAAAAAATGTGCAGATATATATTTAAAAATTTAAGTTTTATATCAAGTGAATAATTTTTGTGATTTACGCTTCATGCAGGCACAGTTTTATTTACAAGAAAAACTAACAAATTTCTAGAAATGAATGTGATATTTTATTTGGAGTTTATATAATGAATACAAATATATATTGCTCAAACAATTTATTGGATTCTTTTAATGAAGCTAAAGCATTATATGAAAATATTTGGATACCGATTCATAAGGAAAAACATGAAGACAGCTTTAAAAACCTTGCTTTGAACTTTAAGAATAACCACTGACTTTAAAAAAAAAAAAAAAAGTTGTTCTTTTTGGGCTCTATGGTAAAGATAGTACAGGAAGTGGACAATGAGTAGAGCAATTAGTAATAAAAAGTGAAATCATTTGTTTTTATTCCAATCGATAGATAATATGGAAAGAAATTTGATACATAGAAGAGCTCAAGGTGACGCATTCACAAGCAGGCCTTCGCAAAAAATGTCTTTTCAATTGGCTTTTGTTTTTGTATCCACAGTACAAGGCAGGTGTTGATGCAAGATGGTGGAAGTGAGTGTTGTTCTTTGAAAAGGCCGTTTGCAGCTGTAAATAATTCCCCTTGAAAACTTCTCTCTGAAAATGAATGAGAAAACAAAATAAGACAAATTTATTTAACTGAACAACTATAATAACTATAACTTTGATTTACAATTAGTTTATGAATAAACAACTATAAGTTAGGTTCATTTATTTACTATGTCTTAGCTGATATTTTTAAATTTTATTTAACATGAAACATTATAAATAAAATAAATAATTCGAAATGCTGTAAAACTGCTGTAAATGTTATGTAACATTAAAACGTTATGTTAAGATTATTAAAGGTTATATTATGTTAAAACTTTATGCTATGATTATTAAACGCTATGTTAACAAAGTTATGATCTTTAATGCTATGTAACGTTAAAACGTTATGATTATTAAAAGCTATGTTAAAAAGTTAGGATTAATAAATGTTATGTTAGGTTAAAGCGTTATGTTATATCAAAATGTTATGTTATTGTTATTAAACGCTATGTTAAAAAGTTATGATTATTAAATGTTACGTAAGGTTAAAGCGTTGTTATTATTATTAAACGCAATGTTAGAAAGTTACGATTATTGGATGTTATGTTAGGTTAAAGCGTATGTTATATTTTCGATTATTAAACGTTATGTTAGGTTAAAACGTTATATTATGATTATTATACATTATGTTAAAAACTCTTTTATTAAAATGAGCGTACCTGCTGTAGAGGTATCGATTTTTTAACCTCCCTCCTCTTCTTCTGCTCCCTTGGTGAGGATGTTGGCGAATTTCTTGATGTCAATGAGGCCGTTTCCATCGATGGGAGCTTCAGACAGAGCCTCGTCGCACTGGAGCGAAGAAACATACATTTTTAATGTCTCATTTCTTTTTTCATACGTGGACATGCATAGTTTTAATTAATATTATAGATATGATTATTAATTGATTTTGCAAATAATGCATTTAATTGATATTTAAATACATTTATTCTTAAAATATAAGGATAAGAAAATATTTGTAATTACCTCGGCTTCAGAGAATTTCTCACCCCATGTTGTCAAGGCACGTTTGAGTCTAAATAAACAAAATTAAACATGTGTTACAGTTCAGCATATAAATGTACATTTATTTACAAAAAAACATCTATAATACACGCATATATGTATCTATTTATTATAAGATGCTATAAATTGTTGGACGAATTTTAATGTGTAGGAAAATCACGAGAGGTAGGAGGAAAACATGCTTAATTACTTCAAACAATTGCTGTGCTCATGTATGTTAACATAATTTCATAAAAAAAAATCCATCTAATTTGCCTAAAGACTGTCACCAATGCGATCTAACATAATATTTTTTTAAATTGTTGCATACACCAGTTAGACCAGGGGTGGCCAACCTGCAAGCACGCCTTGCACATTTTTGTGGCCCCCGTGAGATTTATCACATTTTTACAAAATATATTTATTTTATAATGACCAAATTAGTGAAAATCGATGCATTTATAAAATACATTATGTGTGCATCCATATATTCAAAAATTAACTGTCGAAATTACGAGAAAAAAATTAACTTTGATTTTAAAATAATATTCTCGCGAATATATTATAAGTTTACAGTTATGAATTCGCAGAACAATTAAATTATGAACACCAATTACGATGCAATACCAATAACGATAATCACCAATTACGATAAACACCATTTACAATTACGGTTGCAACACCAATTACGATATGCAAATATCCAAATTGAGATCGATTTGCAAAAGCTAAGTGAAAGAGTGGATAAACAAATATCGCACTAGTAAAATAAATATCTTTTAATGATTTCATTTTTTTTTTATTTCATTTATATTTACATATTTTTTATATTTCATTTATATTTACATATTTTTTATATTTCATTTATATTTACATATTTTTTATATTTCATTTATATTTACATATTTTTTATATTTCATTTTTAGTGCTATATATTTCTTTACAATGTGCGTTTAGTGTAAGTTTTTCGACGTTTACATGTAAGAATAATACTAAATACATAAATAATAACTCATCATGTTCCAATTTTTCCCTCCAAAAAAATGTCTATCGTGAGTCTAAATCTAATATGGGGATATCTAATTTTATATGCAGCCCCGCGGAGTTATGATGCTTTCCAAAGTGTCCAGCAAGATCATTTGGGTTGGTCATCCCTGAGTTAAACAAAGGAAATTGACAATTTTGTATTCTAACTGATATATATTCTTTTAAATTTAATAATTCATTTAAATTCAACAGATTTCGTAACACACTTCCTTTTTGTCGCGAAGTATTACGATACCGAGAGTAGAAAAACTCGTTTTATTTCTCTCATGGCCAACTAAAAAATAATCTATTAAAATAAAATAAAATTGTTGAAAATCTGTTAATCAAATTACTTTTGCGCCATTTATTTCTTGCATTTTTTGTACGGCATTATAACGTGCTTAATATTTTTTTGGAAACCTGTTATCTGTTATGCTCTAATTTAAAGTGTATATTTAATTATTTAAATCTTATAAAAACAAGTATTTTTCACAATACAAAATGATTAAAATAATAAATCGTGTAAATTAAATTTATAAAAAAGCTTTACGAAAAACACCATAAGCAATTCATTTGAATTTCCTTGCCAGTAATTTTTTATTCTTGTATAGCTATCAAGGTTTTAATGCTTATTGTTTTAAAATCTTCTGTTGAAATCAGAAATTAGAGTTAAATGTTTTAGGAAAAAAACTGCAGAAGGGAACATTCTTTGAAATTCAATTCAAAAACCAAAATATAGAGTAGATTTTTGCAAGTAATTAAAAAAAAAATGGATCCTTACGTTTCTTCTCGGCATTTGCCTTCACCTTCATCATACATGTTGAAAGCGTTGACAATGACATCTTCCTCATCAGTTCCTGTAATGGAAGCAAGTTTAGATTCAGAAAGTTTAACTTTGAATCTATATTTATATTAACAATATGATTTATCAAGAGCTGTAAGTGTTTGAATTAATCTTAAACACTTCTTGAAAAGTTTAATTTGGGAAAATATCTACTTTTAATATAAATTATAGACACAAAATATAATCTTGATATGACTTTATGAATTTTCCTCTTTATAGAAGCAGTGTATCAGCTAAAATAGTGTTTGTGAGACATTGATAATGTATTTCTCTAAAGTGGAGCAGGTTTCTCTAAAGTGTGCAGGTAGTTAGCGTATCGAGCATCAGTTGAAATATTTGGTTTGAACATTTGCTTGTTACATGCGTCCATAGCATTCCTTAAGTATACGTGCCCCCTGGAGGGGGGTTCTTAAAGAGGTCAACCATCAGTAACAAAGATGTTGTTCAAATGAAGTATTTGATTTGAACCGTATCAAGAGCCGTCAAATTCCCCCCATACCAATAAATATGTAGATTTTAAAGAGTTCTGTAAGATTTAAAGGGTATGGTGAGAAACTTTGAGGTTAAATCCAATGGGGAAAATAGCACCAGAAAATTAGTAGGTAGCGGATTGAGCTTCTGTTGAAGTATTTGGTGTAAACCATATCAAGACCAATAAATGTGTAGGCCTTAAGCAGTTTCTGTACTATTTAAAGGATGAAGTGAGAAACTTTGTAGAAATCCGTGGGTATAAAGAGCATTCGAAAATTGTAACCATCAGAGTAGTATTTCATTTATTATAAAAGTTCTTAACTATTTATAGATCATTGAAAAATCGCGTATTTTTGGAGGAAAAAAAATATTATCATGTTCTTTCGATTTGCTATTTTGGTGTTTATTTTCATCACAGAACGTATTTAAAAATTTTCCATAGCTTAACATTATTATTAAACAATAAATTTATGTCTTACAAATTTATTATTTTATATTTATTATTTTTAGTACATTCTGTTTTGTATTGTTAAACTCATTCTGATTGAAAGTGATGTGTTCGAAGATTATTTTTAAATGTTAATTGATAATACTTTAAACATTGGCTACAGTAATACTCCTTATATAAGAAATATTATTTCATATATTAAGACAGTCTACTATGTTAACAATATATTTTAATAGAAATAACATTTTAGATTTCAGGGTACTCACCGGCTATCCTGTCACCGAAGATGGTAAGGAACATGGTGAAATTGATGGGACCGGAGGCTTCGGACATCATGGACTCAAGCTCGGGCTCAGTGGTCAAGCGGCCTGCAAAGGGAAAAGAGATCGAATTAATTTAGAATAATAAGAATGTATAGTGATAAAACCGTTTCGAAAAAACTTTCTAACTTTTTTAAACTTTTAAGAAATGTACTAAAAAAAGTTGAAAATTTATAAATTTTAGGAGTCAAACAATAACGATCGTTCATAGGTTTATTATAATGTTTATAAATATAAAAGATTTCCGACATTAATAAGAAATTCAAATATTAATTATACATAAATTAATATGGAATTAGATTCACGATGAAGGTACTTGTAACTTTGAGAAATGATTTAAAGACAAAAATAGGCCAAAATTAATATCTTAAGACTGTCATTGAATTTTAATTGGATTCCGTAAATTTAATTGTAAACAATTTAAATTAATTAAAGAAAATTCTTTATTCTGAATAATTATTTGATAGCTCTAAGCGTGATGAATGTTCCATTACAATACAGGATAAATATATTTTTAAAGAGTCGTTATAATAAAAAGTGATTATTTTGAATTTAATATGATTAATTTAAGCTTGAGTATTTTTAATATAAATTTAAAACAACTTGAAAATTTTTAACAATATTTTTAAAAGATTTTAAAATTTTAAATCCTGTGAATTTCAGAAGCAATTGAATAAACGTGGTTTTGGTGCTTACCAAGGGAATCAAATGTAGCTCTGATGTCATTTTTGGAGATGAATCCATCCTTATCTTGGTCGATGAGATTGAAAGCCTGAAAGTATAATATGAATTAATACCTTTTTTTCGAAAACCATATTTAAATTTTTAAAATTAAAAAAATTTCATTGTAATTAGAAGAAAAATCAGCAATATAAAGATCACTTGATATGATCGACAAAATGAAATAATACGGTGTAAAAAAAAATTTAAACTGTGGCTAAGTTGTGGCATCACGCTGTTGAAATCCATATCGTCACACCGAAAATCTAGTTCATTCATAAAGTATTTGCACATGGAAAAAAATGAGCCTGATGGCCGAGTGAGTAGCGGTCTGGCTCATAGTGTTACAGAGTGCCAGTCTCAGCGGTGCCGTAGATGTTTGTAGTGGTTCTGAATCCATTTTAAACCGTAGCTACCGGTCTAATATGACTGTTGGGTGTTGGGCTGACAACCCTACCCAGGTAAAACGAAAGCATCTCCTGTCTCGAAATCTGTCAGTAGGCAGACGGCCATGGACTTACCGTGGGGCTGTTTCGCCAATGAAGAAGTTTTAGAAGAAATGCATAATCATTCTTTTTTGTTTCAATTTATAATTAAATATTATACTAAAAAGCTCACGACTTTGAAGAAATTAGCTCTTTTAATACAAAATCAGTTGCTGTAGCGTCCCGAACAATTTAATTTTAACTAAGTTAATAGATTCATTAGTTAATAATAATTGAAGTATATTCTTAGATATAATTGTGTATAATAAAAGTAAAATTGTAAAAAGTAAGTATTAATAAAGTAAAATTGTTTTCATTTATTGGATTTTATATAATAACAAATTTTACATTTACTTTAAATCCTTCAGATGATTTTAAAAATTAAAAAAAAAAAAATTATAATTCCCTATCGTTTCTATGATATAAATACAGTGATCCTTCTTGATGAAGTATATAAATAGTTGAAACTTTTCAAGAGTGAATACAGTATGCTAATAGTAAGAGTGAATGCAGTATGTTAGATATAGATATGGGTGCAGTATGCTAATAGATATGAATAATGAATGCAGGTTTCAATTGTGTAAGTAAGAGAATGGAAGCAAACTCACTTCTTTGAACTCTTGCACCTGGTGGGGTGTGAACTGAGCGAAAACGTTGCTGCCCGACCTCTGCGCCCTCCTCTTTTGGGAGGCGGGCTTGGAAGCGGGGGCGGCGGGGGCAGGGGCGGCCTCAGGGGCGGCTTCTTCCTCTGCCTTCTTCTTGGTCTTCTTCTTCTTCTCTTTCTTGTCTTCGTCACCCTGCAAGGAAAGATTTATTTAAGAATGTAGCTCGTTTAATTAAATGAAATTCATTTATTATACACCTTAATTATACATTTCAAAGAGAATTATAAAAATACAATTGAGTGTATAAATGGTCTTAGGTGTATTTATTAAAATTTAATGTGGAAAAACAAAGATAAAATTTTCATTACTGTTTTGTAATTTTAGTAGATGTCTTTGTTTTTTATTTTTATTATGCTAATTTAGTTTAGATCTGCCGGCACTACCATGAGGTTATTGCGCAAATGAAGAAAAAGAATTTAGTTTAGTCCAATTGAGTCCACCATTTTTTAAAAAATTGTTTTTGATTTATATTACATTTGGTTGTACTTGGATATAATAATTCGTGTTAAATACAATTATAAAGGTTTGTGATGACATGACATGATAATGTTAAAACAATTTAATTTTCATATAATCAAAGTGTAGTAGTAGATTCAAAGTAGAATATATATTTAGAATAGTTTTAAAATTTTTACATATGAAATAAATTAAAATTATTATGAATAAAAGCTAGCTATAAACATTTATAAAATCAATCATTACATTATACTTTTGGGCTTCTATGATATTATAATGTGTTTCAAATTCCAAGGTTCCATTTATATATATTATTATATAACATATTTTTTACGAATATATAAGAAATTTATTAATATTTATTATTAACAATCTATATTCCTCTAACCTGCAAGCAATAATTGTAGTAAATCTATAACTATTATTTTAGTGAATCAGTTAACATATAATTCACGAACCTATATTCTAAAAACTAAATTATCGTGCTCTTTTTTAATCTAAGACGTTGACAAAAGTAAATAAATAAATAAACTAAACAGCTTTTTCAGCATTATTCAACCCAGGTGCTCGAAAATTTATTCATGTTCCCAATATAACGAGTTCCATTCACAAATATAATTCTTGGATGCGATGCTAAGTGTTCCTCAAAAACCTTTTGGCAGGAACTTGGGGAATTTGTGTTGAGTCACAGACAGAGTACTTCCTGTAGAGTAGCAAAATTTTCTTCTTTTTTTGAGGAACAAAAATACGACAGCGCCTGAATAAGCACCGCAGTTCTTTTCCGTTCTATTTCTGGAAGAAGATCTCCCGTCGCGTCAGAACACATTTGATTAAACCGGAGAAAAATGAAAGAGTTCATCGGTGGATGCCAGGAGTTTGAATGTGTTATTCATTTCGTGAGCAAATGGTGGAAATTTAAGTGCTCACCACCCAACGTTAGAAGTTAATTGAAGGTTGAAAAGTGTGTATTTGCAGGAGTAGGAGTTTTACTTTTGTAGGAGTTTTGTACTTTTGTTTTGTTCTTTTCGTTATTCTACCAATAATGAAGAAGTTTAATAATGCTCTTTTCATTATTCTAACAATAATGAAGAAGTTAAATTGAGAATTCATTATTAGAAGAATAATGAAGAGAACTTTAATTAAGATCTTTATTTAAAATTTTGAAACGTTGGTTAGGTTAAATAAATAGCGAATAAAAGATTTTATTATTTTGTTTTGGAAAGATAATTGATAGATAAATTAGTGTTAACTGTTGGAAAGTTTTATGTTTTATGTGCAGTTTTTAGTTGAATATATTTTTGTATTATTGCATTTATAATTATCATTTCCAGAACCAATACTAAATTAAATTAATTAATTTTTAAATAACTAAAAAGTTTTATCTTGTTAATTCAAAATAATAAATATAGTTTTTTTATAATTTAACCATTTCTGTTTCTGGATTTATCATTTTCTTAATTGTGTTATTTGCTTCTCAAAATATAATATTTTCGAAGAAAAGCAGGTGAAAATTTCTTTAATAAAATGGCATTTTAATTTCTTATGACGAATTAACTGTTGAGCAATAATATTTTAATTTATAATTTAAAAATTGAGATATAATTGCCGAGCTAATAAACTAAAATATAATTGCCTATATTTAGCAGGGTTTAAAATTTTCCCAATGCTATAGCTGTGCACCTTTTTGTCACACATTCTGAAGAGTGCTTCAAGGTTCCAGAAACAAATAAGCTGATGCCAAAATAAATAATCTCTGAAATTAAAACTAGTCCCCTCGATTCTCATATGGTGACTGTAACGGAAGAAGAGGAAGAGGTCGGTAAAGAGAGGACCCATCAATCCTCTTCCTAAAATAAACGCTCCACAGAATGCTGAAGAGAGAGAAAAACGAGAGCACAAAAGAAAGACACCCGCCATGTTGGGGAGGGCCATTTTTGGCGAGGCTAAAATTAAATACAAGGAGGGTGCCCGGTTTCGCCTCACCACTGATGAACAAAAGTTGATTGCCTTTAGGAGTGTGAGACGATCATCAAAATAGGATGATGTATTTTAGCTGTAGGTTTCATGTTATCCCTATGAACATTAAGGAAAGAGATAATTGATACCAGAAAAATAAGGATTCACGTTTTATAAATAACAGGACACTTAAACATCTAGCATTAAAGTTACAATATATGGTTGGTTAAACAGTATTTCGCATATTGTATAGGTACTGTTTTATGAACATAGTGTTTCAAAGGTCGTTGTATAAGTCCTGTTGTATAAACATAGGACTGCTTTAGGGTTGTAATCAAGAATAACCTTTGCAACGAACAAAATCTAGAACGAGGGAATATAATTGTCTTTCACATTAACAAATACATACATAATATCTAAAGTTATTAAATATTTCTACAAATTTATTTAAAATTTTAAAACAATGACAGTTAAAATGCATTACATGATTTTAATTGTGATGACAGGACATAATTTTCTTTGATGATTTTATTGATGTTATTTGATGATATTATGAATTTACATATTACATTTTCCATTAAACTAATTTTAAAAAAAATAAATGATCTGAAAATTATCGTTATTTTTTTAAATAATCAATTTAAAGAAAGAAAATGTATATTTATAAAGAAAGAAAAAGAAATAAAAATTATACAGTTCTAGTTCTTTTCAAAATATTTAGAATTTACTTATTTCTATAGATTTATTTAGTGGGAAATAAATGTTGAAATATACAGTTTTAATTGTTATATTGCTAATTAAATGTCAATGTTAAAGAAATGAAATAATTATAATGTGCATATCTAAATCTGTCCTTTATTTTTAAATGATGAAATTAAATACTCTATCAGTTGAGATATAAGTACATCTTAAAGTTAATATTTATTATCTATCTAAATATTAATAAACCGATACTGCTTTAAATAAGTCTAGATAAGGTTTAACAGAAAGGTCTTTGGAAGTCAATGTCAGATATTAAAAAGTACTTAATATACAGAAATAAAAACTCTTGACTGGCTGTTGACTTTTGAATGAAACAGAAGTTCATTTAATGAAGGGCGATATTTTAAACTTCTAGCAGAACTGCGAACTTGGAACGCATCAGATTTCGACCCGTGTGATTAAAACTTTTTTTTTTTTTTTAATTTTTTTACGGCGGAAAAAGACTTTTTTATCAAGAAACTGAGAAAAAAGTTTAATTTTAGAAATCAGGAGAGATCTTCCGTCATCGCTTTCAAAATATGAGCTAGATTGTTGGAAACTGAGATGTTTCAGTGCTTTTTTTGCTGGTTGTTAATCAAAACATTCCTCCGACAACTGTCATCGGAGCAAATAGATTACATCTAGCTCTCTGAACCTCGATTTTTGTTTCTTTTACTTAATATTTCAAGATTAATTACGTTTTAATTGAGCGAGACTTTGACTTTTGATCTAGACGTTGACAAACATGAAACGTATAGCAGTTCAAGCCAATATGATTTATTAGATCATTTATATTTTTTAAAAGATTAGAATTTCTCTCTGATATTATATTTTTATTATTTTTTTAGATTTAAATTTTTTTTTTTTTTACGTTATTTTATTTTTCAAATTTTTTGACATCAAGGGATAATATAACTCTGTAACAAACAACTATACACATTTTAGGATTTTTAAAAAAAGTATATTTCTATATGTACTTTGGGAGATATCTTTATAAGAATATGAAAATTTCTTTTAAAATATGATATTTTTTTAGCAGTAGTTTACTAGTGTAACAAAAAAATTTTCAATGAATGTAACAAAATGCTATTTTTTACGTCATCAAAACTTTAATTGTGTTAAAATTTTTGATGATGTAAAACATAATATTTTGTAATATTTATTGGAAAAATGTTTTGTCATACCAAAATACTTTAATTGTGTTAAAAATTTTGTTTTCGTGAAATTAATATCATGAAATTTAAATTGTTAAGAGAAACAAGAAAATTGACTTATTTTGAAAAATTATTTTAATGCTATTTCTTCTTTATCATTAACAACTATGAAATTTTTAAAATGATCTCTTATTAACATTTTTGTAAAAGATTAAATTTAACTTTCTTTGAGACTTTATTTTCTTATTTCATTACTTTTTTTCATAAAAAATGGCTGTTTGTTAATTATTTTTCAGCTGCTTCTCATAAAAATTTCTTAGTAAGTATTTAGTTCATTATTTGTAATAATGAAGGAACCCTAAACATATATGACATTTCAAAAATTATTTTCCCAGATTTTTCACTATAGGCCTTAAACGGAATGTCAACCAAAACAACACTCTACCCTTAACGTAGATACGAGATGGCAACTGTTACATGGAATATTTGATATTAGCTGAAATTATTTAAAGATAATAATTTTTATTTTATTTAAAGATTTTCGTTTATTCGTGTCCTTCTTATAAAGTTTTTATTTAGTTAAAAATTTCCTTTTATTAAATTTTTTGAGTAAAGATTTTCTAATTTATACTTCCTAGAGTATATTGGATAATAACAAATGATTTCATTTTATTTTTTAACGTGTATGTTTCTCTGATTCTATGTGTATATACTGTTTCTAAAGAAAATCTGTGTATTTATTCTCATTGAATTTTATTTGTTAACTACTGATTTTGACTAACTTTATTTTTACAAATAATATATATCTAGAATTTGATTTCAACGTCATTTTTACTTCAATTTCCCTTTTTCTCAAATAAAATTCATTTTTAAAATTAATTATTAATAATTGAAGTAATTATTTGAATTAATTGCACTAATAATGTATTGATATGTTTATTTTGTTCTGTTTAAAAAACAATTTAAAGCTAATAACACTTGCGTTACTTTTTGATAATTATTATAAAATTTCAAATTGTTTTAGAATCTAAACATGTTATGTCTAAACCATAAAGAATAAATACTATCGTGTTTCTTTTTTCAAGAGAAAAACTGAAAACAATACGATAGCTGAGATTGCAAATAAATTTGAACTTTTTGCTTTTAGGAGTTAAAATTTTATTCTATTATTCTATAATTATGAAGATAACCATCTATAATATTATTTAAAATCTTTTGAAATAGTTGTCTAAATTCTGATGCTTTGATAGCAAAACTTCTATACTGGTAATACTTCGTTAACAGATTATAATTTTAAAAATGACAATTCTTTCAAATAATTATTTAAAAAATGCAGAGCAAAGAAAAAAGGTATGAACACATATTTTTTCTGAAATTATACATTGGTCGCAATGTAATTGACAATTGATTACCTTATTAAAATTAATTTTGTATTTTTTTCTTATTTAAAATGAAATATCATTAGCTTTTTAGTTATGAAATGTTTTCTATATAACTGAAGATAGATTTGTAATGTAATATTCTACTCTTAATTTACAACATTATTTTAAAGAAAGATTCAGAAATATGTTAAATAAAAATTCGAATTCATGATTTATAAATTTTAAATTATAGACGTGTATTAAGCGAGATTTATATTTAAGGACCAAGAAAGAACTAATTCATTAAGAAATTAATGCTATTGATTTTGAAGAAAATTAACATTCCATTGCTTTTATTTAACTTGTTTTAAAGATAACAACAACTATTAAGGCAACAACTAAGTTTTTACAATAGTACACGAAAAAGTAACTGTAGCTGATATGTTTGAATTTAGAAATAGAAAGAATTACAATGAAAAAGTGAAAATCATCATATACCTAATTTTATCACATCTTCAACTTTTAAATAAAATTAATTGAAAGCCTTATAGTTTACAAAAGCATTATCTTACATTTTTATTAGATTAAATTTATAAATTAAATTGTTTATATTATAGCAAATAATTTGCTTACTACATTTATTTCTTAATTAGAGAAAATGTTATTATTAAACTATAACTAATTAATTAGTTTAGTAATTTATTAACCTAATAATAAAATACTAAATTAAACTTAATTTAATTTAAGTTAATACATTGATTATAAAAAATTATTCATTAAACACTTTTAGAAATTTTACATTAATATCTGGAAGTACTATTTTGAAATGTTGGACATAAAAGAATCTGTTTCGAACATTCGAAATAATTTTAATTGAAAATAACGAGAAAAATTAGAAAGGGTATGCATATCAGAGGAACTGAACTGATAATGTATTTAGATTACTTGTTTTTAATTTAAAAACTATTAACTGTAAAAAAAGATATATTTCAAAAGCGTAAAGAAGAATTAAGTGATTATTAGAAAGAAAAGCTTTAACTGTTAATTAATTGGCAAGTAGTGCCTTTCAGTGACTTTTAAATATCGTTTGATGAATAACAGACTAAGAATAATCAAATCAAGATGATGGGTGGAACAACTATTTAAAAATTGCAAATTTTCTTTATTTGTTTACTTTTAAGTTCTTGTAACTAGCTTTATATCTAAGCCTGTTCTGCAATTCAAAATTTCCTATAAATGTAATGATACCTTAATGTTTTGAAATACGTGCATTTTTAATCCATTCTATGTGATATAAGCAATGAAATAATAAGGCATGTAACTAATGCAAACTTTTTGTAGATTTAATTGATATCCCGAAAACTTTCAGGTGTACATGAAAATGTGTAAAAGAAAGCTATCTGCCATATGTGTTTACTAATTGCTCTTTAATTTTTGTTTTCTAAGGGAATTTCTACTATCGCAATAAAATTACATAGTTATTATTTAAAGTTTTGAAAACACTATATTTAAAGCATAGTTTTAAGTTTTTCGGTTTTTAGAATTGTTAGTTCATTTACTTATTTACAATATTTACTGACATTAATTCGAAACGAAAAATGCTTTTAGAAATCTCTTTCTATGTGGTGCTAAATTCTTCCTCGGAAAATTAACATCGTTATTGAAACCGTGGTTAATTTTTTTTTCCTTATATGAATTCAAAAAGTTAAGAAGGTTGTTTTTCAATACATTGTAACAAGATTTACAATTATAATACTTCATTTTTATTCGATAATTTTTTTTAATCTATCCTTAGGAATTAGTTCCAGTCAATAAAAGTAATTTAAGAAGTTTACGCACTTAGCTGTTAAGAAGTTTTCTTGAAATTAGATTAGAAAATAATAATATGGTGGTTACAATTTAGGGTAAATAAGATAAGTTTATTTATTTTATCGGAATGAGTCATTCCACCAATAGTTAAAAATAATAAACAACATTTAACTTTAAATTATTGAGCTCTAGTAATAAAATGTCCATTAAATTTCTACATTTATAAGCTTATTTAAAGTATATTGATATTCTTCTTTAAAGCAAATGTTATTACTCTATAAATAATCATTTAAAATTTTAAAGAAAAATATTTTTAAAATAAATTTTACTTTAATAAATAATAAAATAAAGTTTGTATTATTCAAACTCAAAAGGAAATGACTAGCAACTTTAAAATTAAAAGTTCATTAACAATCCTTCTACTTTAAACTATCATGCTAACAACTCGAGAAAGGGATCGTTCCCTTTCACCCTACAATTCAGCTTTTCTCAAAAAATTCATCAATCTCAAGTTTTTCTTTTCGTTCTAACAAGTTGGCGTAAACAATCCAAAAGGCAAATATTAAATCCTGCAGAGCGTGCAATAAATAAAAACCCAGACAAAATAAACAGAGAAAGTCTAGCGTAAAGAGAAAGACCGAACAGTAAATCCAAACAGCAAAAGAAGCATGGTACTCACCATGGCGAGTTACTGGTTGATGAGGAAGCTTAGCCGAAAGAGAAGATGCCGATCCGATGGATGACTGGGATGATAGGAAGAACCCCGGCTCAAGTAATCTCGTTTTTAGGCGCCCCCTCAAGTAGCCTCCCTGCCCCACCTGACACGTGACGTCACCCTTCCCCCTTGCCAATAATATACTATGAGTCGGAAGTCCCATACTTTTAGGGAAATGTGCCAGCAGCCAATGGTATGGCCTCCTCACGACTGCATACCAAAGCAGCCAGTACAGCAAGCAAACCGATATAGACCGTCTAAAAATGGAGCTGGAGCTTCTTCAGTTGTTCTTGGGGTTGCTTTTCTCTATCCACAATAATGGGGTGGTGGAACTTTTTGTGGCCTCTTTCCTCGTGCCATAGATTGTTCTGTTAGAAAAATGGGAGCAAGGGGTGTTAATGGGATAGTAGGTCAGTTTGATTTTCATACAGGTACATTCTAATATACCTGAAATGAGTAATAATGAATTTGAATGAGCCATGACCATGAAAAATATGTATCTAAAGGTCATTGCGAAGGTTTTGGCTCTGTAAAGCAAATAATTCATGTGCAAATATTTATTAAATACTAAATTAAAATTTTTGATATTCCAGAAACTTTATATTGAACAGTAGTTAGTTTTCATCTGAATAAAATCATCATCTTTAGCTATAAATTGCCATTAATGTGTTAAAAAATAATTTAAGGTAAACTATTAGCTGCATATCTTATAATATGGATTGATATAAATAAGATTTAAGTTATAAATTCCAATTAACGTTTTATGTTTAATTTAAGTATTTCTCATGCAGCTAAAGAAATGCACGAGTAATTTAATCTTAAATCCTGTTAATTATACCTAGTTTTGTGTATACTGCTAGACTGTAGTTTCAAATGTATTCCAGTAATCATTAACCCTTAATTATTTTGTCCTTGGGCTATTATCTAAGCTTAGGATACGTAATTTAGTTAAAAGTTAAAGTTAAATTTTAATTTAATTTATATTTAATAAATAAATTAATTTTTATTTGTAAAAGTTAAGTTTAGTTAAATGAGTAATATGAAACTGATTTTATCAACTTAATAATGCAAAGTTAGACAATTTTTAATTTTGATTTAATTATTTATCATTAAATTAGTATTCATCAGCTAAAGAATCTTTTATTAGTACATTTTTGAGATCAGTATAAATATTCAGTGTCAAAGATCGAAAGAACTTCAAGAATAAATATATGACTTTATTTTGTATTTAAATAAATAAATTTGTGAAATCATTTGATTTTTCTTAAGTAAATGAAACTATTCAAAACCATCTCGAATTCATCCTATGAAGAATAATAAAGTCTAAAATTTTATGTCTTAGAAATGAATAATAGTAACGATTTATAATTTTTTGAACTTATTAGAAGCCGTTCATTTTTTTTTTTAAATAGGTATGTTTTTTTAAGCAGTTTTTTTTTAAATATTGAACTGAGTGATTAATAAATAAATGAGTGATGTGAAACATATTTTATAAACTTAATATTGCAAAGTTAGACAAATTTTACTTCGATTTAATTATTCCACAACTAGCATATTCAGTACTGCGCTGTACTGGTACAACACCATTATTAGTACTGATCTAGTACAACTTGTTTTGATTTACATCAAATCATTTCACACATTCTAAAATAAGCTTCAATGATTTACTTTTGTAATTTTAAGCTCAACTAGAATAATTCTTTGACTTTAATTAAAAGAATTTAAATAGTATCAGAATTAAACATACTATTTCAGTAAAAGAAAGTAATGTTTTTCAAAATGATTACAAATATTACATTAAGATAGGCTAAACAGTTTTATAATAAAATTCAAAAAAAAAAAAAGTGATCTTGGCTCATTCTCAAACTACTTAAAAAAATTCTCTTCTGAGATTAAAACATTCCTACTGTGAAACAGGAGACCATTTTGTTATGCAACTTTTCGACCTCTAACAAATATGGGATATTAATATCACCTCTAAACAATTTCTCGCACAACAATCATTCCAATAAACTTATACTTTTTAAATGTAACTTAAAAGTAATCATAGTTCCTTCCCAAACTGCATTAAAAAAAATTCCCCTCTGAGATGATAATATTCCTACTGAGAAATAGCAGATCATCTTACTATGCAGGTATGCGACCTCTAACAAATGTGGAACTAAACAATTTCTCGCACAACAATCAACCCAAGAAACTTATACCTTTGAAATGTAAATTGAATGGTTCTGCTCCATTTTTTTTTTTTTTTTGCATCTCAGATAAAAGAATTTTAGCTTCATAGACTGAACTCTTTAATTTTATTAACATCTGTGTTTGTTGTTGATGTTCATAAAATCTTGGCTTAAATTATTTTTTTTGAACTCTATGCTGATGTTTATCATAAAGTGTCTTAATATTATTTATTTATTTTTATTCTATTCTATTTATATTATTTATTTTTTATTTATTTATATTTTTTATTCTATTCTATGTATTCTATTTATATTATTTATTATTTTAAAATTATTTTTAAATCTAATTTTTTAGTTTGCTTTTATCTTTAGTTTCTTAGCTGATGAAAAGCCTTTATATCTCTGGATAAGAGAATAGAGTAAAATTGAAGGACTCAAAATCCGGATACAGAATAGAAAGATAAGTATTAACAGTAAATTATCTGAAGAATAAGAATGATAATAACAAGAACAGTAGCGGATTTACAACAATTGCTTGAAAATGTGCAGTTGGGCACGACAGATGTTTCGCTATAATAAAATGTATAAATAGCCCAGTTGAAGTTTATTTGAATTTATTGTGTACGATAAATAAGACATTGGAATGTTAAACATTAGATTACGTTATTATTGCGTTATTGCTATTATTTTAGACATTGGATTGTTGAAGTTTTACCTGGAAAACTATATGGATGGGAGATTTATTATAGTATAGACTTTTTTTATTCTATTTATTTATTGTAGCAAATATCCCCTGATGCACTCTGTATAACAGCCTGCATATAGATAACAAATAATATGACATTTAAGTATTCAGCATTAGTAAAAAATAATGTTAACATTAAAATTTAATGTAGAAAAATGACAATGGTAATTAACTTCATTTAAAAAATTCAAAACTTTTTAGATATTTTTTAAATTTCTATTTCATATAAAAAATTTTACAAATAAACCTATTAGATATTTCTTAAATATATATATATATATATATATATTAAAAAAAGTTGGTTTAGTTGAAGGTATTCTTTTTATGTATGATTGTAAGTGAAACCAAAATCTATTATTTGTGCAATTTTTAAAAGTCAGTTTGCAATCTGTATTTTAATTTAAATTAACATGAAACATGAATACTGATCCAGATACTACCTTCTCGACATAAAAATATTAGAATTACGTCATACAATTTCAAACAATAAATTTAAAAAGTATTACTACTACTGCTTTAAAGATCTCATAAGTGGAAAGAATTTTCCAATCTAAAATTCTAAACAATACTTTTAAAAAAATCACCCAAACTCATCCGTAGGATTTTTAATATTATAATATTTTATAAATGGGTGCGCAGAAGATCTACCTCCCCGTGGTGCACCTGGTAACACTTTTTAGTGGCTAAAAGGATCTGCAACTTGGCATTATTGTTAGATTAATGAACTCTGTTTCAGCATGTTTTGTTGTATTATTTTGTTGTTGTATGTTGTTTTTTTTCATTGTTCTTTTTTTGCTGTAATTGTTCATAATCTGCCATTGGAAATAAAAAAAAAATATTTTATGAATTAATTATACATCATAAAAAGTTAAAAAGAACATCTTATTTAATTTAAAAAACATCTTTTAAAAATTAAAACAATATCTTTTTAAATTGAACGTTTTAATCTAAAGAAGATATTTATACATATTTATTTCATTTATACATTTTTAACTGAATGCGATACTTTAAAGGAAGTAATTTAGAAAAATATTTCATAATAAATAGAAAAGTAGGATTTGATACAAAAGTAAATAAAAAAAAGAAGAAAAATGAAAATATTTATATATTCGTAAGCAATGAATATTTAACGTTCATTTATCAAATTGACGAGTGGATTAAAAATAATCCGAATTGAAAAGGAAACATTTCTTCATGATGTAATTTCATTTCTAAGCAGCTGAAAGATTACGAACTTATTTAAATAGGGGAGATTAATTCATGGTTAATCATAACTGTTTTCGAATAACAACCTTGCCTTGTATGTATGACGTGTCAATGTTATTGAATATTATTAATCAATGTCAACTATTTTCTACTTATGCAATGCTTATTTTTACTTTGAAAGAATTATAAATATTTCTATTTTTTCCCCTTGCATTTCTATTTTCTCTTCTTGTTTTCATACTGATAAGGCCTTGAGAGAGAATGCTAAATGACGAAATGAGAGAGATCTATGATTTTGTTTTGTGGTTTTAATGTTCTTTCTGGGAAGAAATATATTTTGATTTGTTTGATTATGCAGTCAAAAATGTTTATTAAATTTTATAAACATAAAGAATATAGTAGACAGATTTTATTAAGAGAAAAAAAAAAAAATTAGTGCTTATTATATCAATGTTACATGTTACAATGTTGTTATCGTTTCAATAAAAGGATGCAAACATCACTCTATCATTTAAGCTATTATCACTATTTTTATAAACATAAAAAAGAATATCGTAGACAGATGTTATTAACAATAATATAGACAGAAGCTAACGGCTGCTGCGCAGCCACGGAGCTTCGCCATAACTCAAATCATTATCAACAATAATACAGCAATTGATGCTTATTATATCAATGTTACAGTGTTTTTAATAAAAGGATGTAAACATCAAGCTATTATTTAAACCATTATCACGCTATTATCACTATTTTTATAAATATAAACAGCATCTTTATTAATATGGAGAGTATAAAACATAAAGAGTATAATAGGCAGTTGTTATTAACAATAAGAAAGTAATATATAGTTACTGTTTTTAATAAAAGGATATAAACAGCTACTATTTTTATAAACATAAAGAGTATAATAGGCAGTTGTTATTAACAATAATAAAGTAATTAATGCTTATTATATCAATGTTACAGTGTTTTTAATAAAAGGATATAAACATCACGCTGTTTAAACTATTTTTATAAACATAAAGAATATAGTAGACAGATGTTATTAACAACAATACAAAAATAAATGCTTATTATATCAATGTTACAATATTTTTAATAAAAAGATGTAAACATTACTCTATTAATTAAGCTATTATCATTATTTTTATAAGCATAAAGAGTATAGTAGGCAGATGTTATTAATATTAATACAGTAATTAATGCTTATTATATCAATTTCACAGTGTTTTTAATTAAAGGATGTGAGCATTACGCTATTATCACTATTTTTATAAAGAGTATGGTAGACAGATGTTATTAACAATAATACAGTAATTAATGCTTTTAATGAAAAATTTAATAAAAAGATGTAAAGATGTGTTTTTAATAAAAAGATGTAAACATCACGCTATTTTTAAGCTATTAACACTATTTTTATAAACATAAAGAGTATCACAGACAGATGTTATTAACAATAATAAAGCAATTAATGCTCATCATATCAATGTTACAGTGTTTTTAATAAAAGGATGTAAGCATCGCGCTATTATTAAATTAAAAGAATCATTCCTTTTTTCCTTTTTAGATCATTTCAGTACTATAATTTTATATTTCTTCTTATTTATTTATTTATTATTCCAGTATTATAATTTTATAATAAGTATAAAAATAACTTAGATGTTATAAAACTGAAAAAAAATAAAGAATAACTGTACAATATATTAAACTAAAATATATCACAGTTTCTAACATGAAAGAAAACAGAATAATTTTGAAAACTGTATCAATTAAAATAATATTTTGATTATTTATTTATTATATTAGGAAAAAAATACTGAAAAGAAAATTAAAATCTAAAATTGAACAACACATGACTATTGTTAAAATATGATGGGAATAGAAAATAATTGAAAATTTTTTAAATCCAAATGAAAATTATATTTATACAGATTGGATTAAAAATAAATTATAAAATTTTAATTAAAAATAATAATAAATTTAATAAAATAATTTTATATTTTAATATTATACAATTATAAATAAATATTAAATATAATAATAAATGAATTAATTTATAATATTTTACATTTTTATATCTGAGATAATTTAAAATCCTTATAGGGCTAAGTAAACAGTTAATATTCATGCTTATTTTTATCCAATCTACACCATTAGCCAATAATTTGTATTTATTGCTTTATGTTTTCTTAATTTTGAATAATTGGCGTGTGTAATAGAATAAGATTTAGTTTTACGAGAAATTAAATGTATATTTGTTGTTTTTTCAATAAAATTGATAACTGACGATTAAATATGACAGATTAATAATCTTTTAAAGATAAATCTTTTGCCTGCGTTGTATAGCGTTGTATATAGTTGTTTAGATTTTTTTTTTAATATTGTATAAAACATAAACATGCAATACATACAAATTTCTTTAGTTTAAAGTACATGTACATGATTTTCAGTAGTTCAGTTTTGCTCCATTTAAGTTAATAAAACTTATTCTTCTAAATTGAAATATATCCACTGCTTTGTTTTAAACATTTTAATTAGTAAAACACATCAGTTTATTAAAATTCGTAGAAAATGTTGATGTTTAGTGAAAAATGAAATTAAAATAGAAAAAATTAAGTAGTTTTATGAATGATTGCAAAATAACTCTTTTATCTTAAAGAATGTATCATCTTATGCATCTATGCACATTTACTTAAATAAAATTTGTTTTATTTTTAAGAGTAAAGTGATTATAGAATATTATAAAATCTTTTCTTTTTTTTTAATATCCATAAAATAATATGAGATCAAAGCGCCGTCTCTTTAAATATCGCTTCAAGAACAGGTGTTTCGAATATTTCACGTGAAAGTAAAAGCAAGAATTCAGGCAAACACTTTAATAAAAGCGGCAATTCTCGTAAAAACAGAAATAAAGCAGCATGACTCGAACGTTTAGTGCTCTTGCACGTATACAGGCTGACATGTGACTAGGCACGTGTATACACAAACATTGCTTAGAAAATAATCCTAGAAGAAATCATTCTGGGAAGTATCAAGCGGGGAAAATGTGCAATCTTATCTGACATTTTCGGCCGCCACTTTTTTTTTCTTTTCACATGTCTTTATATATTTTCTTTTTCTTTTTATTTATTATAAGTTATTACAACAAAACAATTGCTAGAACTGTTAAATATTTATAACGAAAATTAAATGCGAATAAATAATTGTTTAAATATTGTTGAAAGAAGATTGTACAAGAACATTGTATTACAACAATATTGTATAATAATATATTAGAGTTTCTGAATTTGAATGTCTTGTAGATAGTATATCGATTAAACTGGATTAGTGAAATTTGAGGGAATGAGGTTTATAGACCAATAGTGAAACCGGACCGGAAGTTCTCTTTTCTAAGACGAGTACAATGAATGCGCAGGATGGAAAATCCTCCATTTGGACTCAAAGAGGTGCTGGAAGATTTTTTTTTTAAATCTATTTATTTCTTATTCCATATTTAGTATGTCTATTTATCACTATTTCTTATTTATTTATTTAGGCGTTTTTTATGCATCTGATTAAATTGAGTTTCCTCGTTTCTTTATTATTATTATTATTATTTATTTTCGTTTGTTCTATATTTCTGATTATTTTTATGATAATTGAAATTTTTGCAGATGTTTACATTTTTTTGTAAACACATTGCCGAAATTGTGCGAATATATGACGTGATAGACTATACATTTAACACTTTACGCACTACACACTACACATTTAGTACACCCGCAAGTATAGAAGTTGATATGTGACTAAGCAAGTGTATACACAAACATAGCTTAGAAAATAATCCATGTAAACGGCAGAAAAAGGTGCATTATTCTAGGAAGTATCAAGCGGAAAAAGGTGCAATCATATTTGACCTTTTTCGGCTCCAAGTTTTCCTTGTTCTCGTTTTCGCCTGTCAACTTTGTCTGTGTATATGTTCTGTGTTTATATATATATATATATATATATATATATATATATATATATATTATTTTTCTTAAATTGAAATAATTATTTATTACAATTGAGCAATTGCTAGAAGTGTTAAATATTTATAGAGAATATTAAGCGCTATAACACCAAATTTTCATATAGGTTGTTAAAACATTGTTGAAAGAATATTGTATAAAAACAATGAATAAGAATATTGTATAAAAACACTGTACAAGAATATTGTTGTATAAGAGTTTCATTCTTTGAATGCCTTGTATTATGAAAATCGAATAAACTGGATTAATGAAATCTGAGGGTTGGTTGTGGTTTTATAGCTAAAGGGCCGTTTTCGGCCAAGCTGCCCCAACACAAAGTGTAAAAAAGTAACAAATGAAGTAAAATCACGAATAAAGATGTAAAATAATTTACACCTTAACATGATAAAATTGATTAAAAAGTAATGAGATACATATAGAAAGATTAAAAATTTAAAAGTAAAAAAAAATTGAAAGTAAATTTGGATAAAATCTATCAGTCCAAGAAAAGGACAGAAGAGTAGATCACTGGGTCATCGCGGGCCCGTGACACTCGTACACATCTAAAGAAGATGCACCTCTAGGGGGAGGGGGGAGAAATTTGAGAGAGGGAGGTTTATAGACTAATAGTGAAACCTGATCGGAAGTCCTCTTTTCTAAGTTGAGTACAATAAATCCGTAGGATGGAAAATTCTCCATTTGGACCATTCTCCACCTCCAGGTGTTGGAAGGATAATTTTTTCAATCTATTCGTTTCATATTTCCTATGTAATATGTCTATTTATTACTATTTTTTATTTATTTAAGTTTTTTTTATACATCTGATTAAATTTTTTTGTTATTTATTTCCGTTTGTTTTATATTTTTATGACAATTAAATTAGTTTTGCAGATGTTAACATTTTTGCAAATGCGTTACCCAAATTGTGCGATGATATGAAATGATAGACTATGCATTATGTGAAATAATTTTCTTTCAGATTTTTATAAATTATAACTTTACAAATTTTACTCGTTTTTTCACAAACTAAAGCTACCAAATCCAAACTTATTTGTTAGTTAATTGAAGAAGGGAAACTGTGGGCCATATATATAACAGCTTGAAATAAATAAGAAAATAATGAACATTAGTTTTTCGAATATTTATCTATCTCTCCCTCTCCCCCTCCCATTCTCTCTAATATATATATATATATTATGAACAATGGTGGAAATCTGTTCTATGATTTAAAAATGCATCAAAATTACAAGTTTATTTACTTTCTACATAAAAAGTTTGCCTCAATTTTCATGTAGTTACATTTTCTGGAATTGTTTTCATTTAGATTTTAATATCAAAGAATAACGATATATTTGAAACATCATACAATTTTGTATGGTAATATTATGGAATGGGCCTGATGGCCGAGTGACAGTGCTCTGGTGTTCGGTACCACACGTTTCGGACTCGAGTCCCAGTGGCATTATGGATGCTTGCAGAGGTTCGGAATCTATTTTAAACCGTAGATCCCGATCTAATGGGACTGTTGGGAATAGGGCTGACAACCCTACCCCTTAAAAATAAAGCATCTCATGTTTCGGAATCTGCCTAATAGGCGGAAGTCCTTGCGCGCCTTGAGGCTGTGGCGTCATTGAAGACTAATATTATGCAAATGACAAGTGGAATTAGTAAAACAAGTAAATAAATACTCTGCATAAATTAGATAATGATACTTTTTATGTTAACATTATATTATTTTCAAAACATTAGAATAATTTTTCTAACAGAAATATTTTAAATAATTTAAGATTTAACATTGGTCGTGTAAATATAAATTTCACAGCCATTTTTACAACAACATAACTGCAAACTATAATATATTTCTATAATTATATACTTAAGACTATTACTATAATTATATTACTTAAGACATTAACAAAAATGTGATGAATGATTATATTCACTATTTTTTTTCTATTATTTCCTTTTTCTATTTATGTAAATTTTAATTTTTCGCAGATTTCAATTACTAAATAAGGAGTTATTACTTAAAAGATTTTACTGCAGAAAATTGGGAATTTTACAGGGAAATCCCACAATGCTTATAAGAGCTTTGAAATAATAACCTACAAAGTTTAAAAATGATGTACTATTTATTTATTGATTGATTGATGAGACTAAATTCAGTCAATTTAGTCACACATGGAGGTTTTATTTTTAAAAATTCATTAAAATTATATATTAAAGTGTTATTAATATTTATGGTATAAATATGAAAATTATAAAGTTATTTCAGTTTGTATTTCCAATACAGAATTTAAATTTTGAATTAAAATAGAAGAATATAAATTTTGCAATATAGTTATTTTTTAAATATTTATAAAAAAATAAAAATAAGTATTAAAAATATTTAAAAACATTGCATCCTTTGAGAATATGTATAATCCTATTTATTAATAAATTTCAGATAATTAATATTTATACGTTAATACTATAAAATTATATATTTTTTTTAATTAAATGAACTCATTATATAAAGAATTTCATGTGTTTAAATAAATTTCTATAAATTCAGATTTAATCAAATTATTTATTAAAAAATATAGTTAAATATATAAAAGGTTTATTAAAGAATATTTTTATAGTAGATAAATATTCTCATTATTTTACTATTTAGCAATAAAAATAAAATAACACAACTAAATAAAATAAAATAACACAATGTCACAAAATAAATGGCAAGTGTTGTTTACAATCAAAACATATACGAGATATAACTAATTGCTGACGAATGATACGTTCAATTTCCTGCAGATGCTATTCTGTGATTATACAATATTTCATTAGTGTTTTTTTTTAGATCTCCACAGCTATTAATACTAACCTGTTACGCATTTATTGTAGTAAATAAAAAGTTATTAATAGCCTGAGATAGTTATCCATTAATTTGATTGCTAAAGAATAGAGGAAATAAGAAACTTATAATTAAAGAACCGATTTGTTTGTATAAAAGCTTAAAATTGTCTATTGTAAAAATGTCATGATATAGAAAGGAATGGAAAATTGGATAAATTATTGTCTGTTTGATTATCTGAAAAATACAATAAAATTACATAATTTTCAAACTTTGACTAAAATCTTTCTTCAGTTCTTGAAAAACAAGACATTGTTTAAACTTTTTCTAAAATATTTTAAAATTACGTACCTCGATAATAAGAATAATTTAAAAGTATTAAATATCAGTAAACCAATATCAGAAATTTAGATATCAGTTATATATTAAATATCAGTAAACCAGTACTAATATGAGTATTAAACAGCAAAACTATTGCATTTCACTGAAGACACATAAAAAAGTTATGCAACCGAATTCCACTTTCCCCATAAATTGAACTTAAATTGATACTGTGACCGTATTTCCTCCTACACACTGGCGAGAAATGGACAGCGGGTCTCGAGACTCTCATCTGAGAGGTAGCACAGCGCGCTTCTGTTGAGAAACGTTTAGTTTACATTCTCTCATCCCGAGAGGAAATATATTTAATGAAACCCTGTATATTTGTTGGTCTACAGACTCTCACCCGGAGAAGAAGTACATTTCGTCCACCCTGCGCGTATCCAAGTTCAGTATTTTCGGCTTAGAAGTGGAGTACTTCCACGAATCTATAATTATATGTCTTTAAATGTGTTAAATATTGTATGTTTTGTATTTGTATGTTGTTTATGTTTATACAGCTGTGAGTTCTCCAACTTGTGCCTTAAACACACTACAATCTGGTTGCCCAACCTGCACATTACAATATATAAATATGCGACCAAAACGCCATCTCGGAATCGGCGAGATACTGGAAGCGATTGTAAGTGCAGTGAATTGCAAACAGTACCAGAAGCTTGGATTACCACATTTGGCAACTTATCGCTCAGTTGGCACCACAAAAATAGTCGCCAAATTCGAATGGCCCCTATTTTGGGATTTTGTTTTGTGCTCAACCTTAAGGTTTGTCAAATCAACTCACACTCAAGTCTTATTATTTTAATTTATTCACACGCTCTATGAAAAATAATTTTTATTTCATTTTTGTATAATTATAATTTATACGAAAAGTAATGAAACCACATAATCAAGTTAATCACATTTAAGTTTTATCATCGTTTCTTAAAATATTTTGTAAAAAGTTTTATTCAATACTAGAACTGAAATTTTATTCAATGAGATAGGATACAAACTGCTCACTACTTTTATAACGTGGGTTAAAAATAAATCCGTTCTTTTAAATCAGGAAGGATATGGAAAGTATAAAACTATTAGAAGAATCGTGATTTAGAACCAACGAAGTTGCTTAATGGAATATTTGAAGGGAAGGAAAACGTTCGTTTACGTCAGTCAAAGCACCCTCATACAGGAAATAATGAAAGTGAAAAATGGGGGGAAAAAATCTCGCCAACACGTGTATAGAGCATGCATTTTATTGTGTATCAAAAGCGATCATTTCATTGAACATCTTTAAAAGTTAAAAGCCTTGAAGGTTTTGAAATGTTGCCAAAATCTAAGAACAATACTGGAAATTCGAATCGGGCAAGGACGTAAAGGAAATCTTCTTTTTTGGAAAGTACACGATTCAGCGAAAGAAATTACTACATTAGACAGAAATTTTAGCAATACCTTCTTTTTTTTTTATAAAATCTACAGATTTCGTTTACTATTAAGGAAAATGTATGTTTCGTTGAAGGTGACCTTTCAGTTGAAAATGAGACAATGAAAAGGACAATTTATAAAATTATATGTCCTTTTGTACTTTTTAATTGTCATATGCAATTCAGTTTTCAATAATCTTACAAAAAAGTCAAAACTTCAAAATCTTACGAAAACAAAAACTTCTTATAATCTTACAAATACTTGTTTTCGACAATCTTACAAATCTTTTTTCTTACAAAAAAAAAAATATATATAAAATAGGGTTTAATGTAAACATGCAAATTGTGAAATAATTTTTGTTGTGTTTGAAATGTTCTTTGTAAGACAACATGTTCAAAAAATGTATTCTACGTTTAAAATTAACTGCAAATTTTTTCCAAATATACATTTGACTACATTTAACAAGTAAAAATTTGATTATTCACCAGTTTCTCTTTTTATTTTTATGCATGCATATCAAAGTTGATAAGAAATCTAAAATGGAACTTTTAAATCAGTAGAAACACAAATTAAACTGTAAATCTGTATTTCATAATCGCTATTTACTGTTGGGACTTGAGCTGCATGGGTTTATTTCATTGGAATTCTAAACTAGTTTAGGTTAATACAAAATGTAGGAAATGATGTTAAACAAAGAGTTGTTGGAACTGTAGTGTCTTGGCCGGTAATAGGCATAATAAAAGCATAAGCCAGAGAATCCTTTTGTTAAGGATATGCAAGTAAGGTAATTGACTACCCTGTTGCTAATTGCCTGCTTATGGTAATTGCTTACCTTGCTGCTATTCTATGGAAATACTCCTTCCAGATAAGGACAACACCAACAAAAGCAATCTCATTTGAGGCACTTGTGTCTGATTCCAACTCAGGATGATGTACCATTTTCATCAATTATTAATTTTGTTTTTAATTCAGATTAAACTATTAAGTTGGTAGTAATCAAAAATGTTATCAAAAACCCAGGAAATGATGCTAAATATAAAGTTGTTAGAACTCTAGGCCGATAACAGGCATAATAAAAGCATAAACAAAAAAATCGTTTTGTTGAATGTATGTAAGTAAGGTAATTGTTGGTAATTGCTTGCTTACGGTAGTTGCTTACCTTGCAGCTGTTCTAGGAAAGTACTCATTTCAGATAAGGGCAACACCAAGAAAAGCAACCTCAGTTGAGGAAATGCAATGACTTGAGTCTGATTCTAACTCAAAATAATATACCATTTTCATCCATAAGTAATTTTTTATTAATTCAGATTAAACAATTATGTTGGCAGTAATCAAAAGTTATTATCAAAAACCCAGGAAATGATGCCAAACATAAAGTTTTTGAAATTCTCGTGTCTTGACCGGTAACAAGCATAATAAAAGCATAAGCAAGAAAATCGTTCTGTTGAATAAGTAAGGTCATTGCTTATCCTGTCGGTAATTGCTTACCTTGTTGCTGTTCTAGGAAAGTACTTCTTCCAGATAAGGACAACACCAACAAAAACAACCTCAGTTGAGGAATTGCAATGGCATGAATCTGATTCCAACTCAGGATGGCATAACATCTTCATCCATAAGTAATTTTTTTTTTTTTTTTTTTTTTGTTAATTTGAATTACTAGTTACGTTGAAGTTATTCAAAGTGTTTTATTTAAAGCTCTCTTTGGTTTCAAAAGATACTTGGCGCAATTTACTGCGATATGATATTGCAAATTTTAAAACAAATTATGAATTAAATTATAGAAGTTTTATGGAGGCCATTGAGAATCATAAATACACATAAACTTATTTTGATTAAATTTTAATTAATTTGTTTTTCTCTAGTTAAAACTAACTGAAATTGAAAGCATGATATAACAAATAATTTTATAGTTGATATGATTTTGTAATGAATACTTTTTTTATTCTTAACAATTCCATTAAAAATGTATTAAAAATTCACTTCTAAGAGAAAAATATGATTTAAAGAATATTATTCGTAAAACTAAATTTTTCTTCTCAACCGATTTTTCAAATGAAACACAGTTTGTCTTTTGGAAGAAATTTAAATTACTTATTCTCTTTTTGTAATGTATTCCAAAAATTTAATTTAATTTTTGAAATTATTCAATTTTACTGAATATTTTTTTTTTTTTAATTTTAAGTACTTCCATATCAAAATTATACAGTTCGTTTAATCGAAAAATTTCCATATATTATGGAATATTCTTCTACAAGCAGACATTTTTCTTTATTGTAAAAGCTATTTTATCGTTTGGAAGATGCTTCTTTTTTTCACTTTTGCAAATTTATTCTGAAAAAATTCATTTGATTTATTTTTAAGGAATGATTTTTATTCGAAATGAATTTTACAGAAAAAATATTGAAGATTCATTTTTATTAAAAAAATACTTATTTTTTTATCTGGAATATTTTTTTCGCAGAAATTTAATTTTTTAGTGGAAAATCAAATAGTCTTTTGGAAGATAAAATTTTTAATCTAACTTATGTAGAGTGATAATTGATAACTACTGGTTTAGTTTATTTATTTGTGATTTTATTTCTATACAATCCTTTACTAAAAGTGTATAAAAAATCGTTTTAATCGTTTTTCAAACGTTATAATTAATTGCAATTAATTATAATGCTTTTAATTGAATTAAAAACATTATAATTAATTTATTATAATGTTTTTCGATAAAACGATTTTTTTAATGTTTTCTTAAGAAAATATCATTATATTAATTATTATTTGCATTATAATTAAATTCAAACTATCATTAACAGCATTAAAAACAAAAAGTAACAACAATTAAAAACAATAACATTAAAAACAATCAAATTATAATTGCTTGATTATAATTTGAAGTTCTTGTTCAAAATTTTAATTTTTCAAATTAAATTTTTTTTTCCCTTTTTGAAAATGTTAAAAAATTTTCTTTAGTAGCATTTTTGTATTTCTATGTATTCCAACAATTAATTTAATTATTATCTTATTCCTTTTTATCAAATATTTTTTTTTTAATTTTAGAATTTCATAATTTCATAACAATGCATTATTCAAGAAATGTGTAACCGTAAATTCAATTTTTTGAATAAAAGACAGTTTGTATTTTGGTAGAAATTTAACATTTTTTTTTCTTTTATCTTTTTTCACTTTTTCGGAACAAATACGCAAAATACCGAGCCAATGTCAGTCCTGCACTGATGTGGAACATGACGTACTTTGCATCAAAAGATTTGGCGGCCAGCCATCAACTGATTATACGCACCGGTGGCCTTCCATATTGCACGAGAGGGAAAATGTTGAGGTCTCTTCTCTTCACAAAGAATTCGAAAGCGTGGAAAATAGGATTTCAGGAAATTCTTATCCTTGTTTAAGAATTGTGGCCATTTTTTTTTGTTTTGTTTTGTCACGAACAGGTGATTATTAAAACGATTGTTTACTCTTTGTCACTAAAAACTGTGTAGTCAAAACAATATCTCGCAGTACAGAGGGAATTGTTTGTGTTAGTATAATGGTGCAAACGATATGCGGCTTTTGATTATTATTATTTATTTTTTTTTTTTTTGATGATGGTGCATAGAAAGGATTGTGCGTTGGTTTATAAACAAAGCATTACTTTACATGAGAATGCATCTTTTGTTTCAAATTATGTTAAAATGTAACTTATCTGCTTTATGGTTGGTTAATCCTTAGTGCAAATATTTGATCAGAGCTTTTTTTTTGTTTGGTAAAATAATAAAAAAAGCGAGGAAAAATTATTCATTTGGCATTTGATTAAGCAATATTGTTTTGTTGCACAATTTCATTAAATACTTTTTGCATAATTTCATTAAATACTTTTTGCATAATTTCATAATGGACAAAATGGGGCCTGAATGGCCGAGTGGCTAGCACTCTGCGGTCGGTACCACTGGATTCGAGTTCGATTCCCGGTGGTGCCAGGGATGTTTGTAGTAGTTCGAAATCCGTAGGTCCCGGTCTAACATGATCGTATAGCCTTGCAGGGTATTGTTACTCAGCGTCCGTAGCTTATCTTCAAGCTACACGCACCTCCTGGGTAGTGCTAAGTGAGTAACGTCGATGCAGAGCTTGCCTTAAGGCATCCAATACAACTGTCTAAGTGTTTGCCAGCTGCATTAGAACAAAAAAAAAATAATAATGGACAAAATATTTAATGTAGATTTGCACAATATAGTGCTAATGAAAGCTAAGGCTTCAAGCAGTTGAAACATTTTACAATATAATAAACAAGAAATTTAAGAAAATTAATTCAAAAGGGCGTTAAAAAATTAAAAATTTTAAAGCATTAATTGCTATATAATTTCAGATAAATAAAAATATGTTGTCGATATTATTTTATAACACACATCAGATATTTTATGAATGTATTATTAGAAACTATTTTTAACCAATGGTATATTTTTCTGAACAATCATTTTGCCATTGTAACGTCTCGGTGTATACTAGATCTATAATGGCTTCAAGAAGAGGGTCACTTTCAGGTTCATTGGACATTTTAATTTTTATTTACAAGCATTATATATACATGCAGAACACTAATTGTTACAAATAATTATTTACAAAATAATGAAAAATAAAGAATTAAATTTGATGCACAAATGCAATTCACTCCAAGAATGGCGATTTTCAGGGTTCTCAAGTCTACGACGAATCTATTTCACCAGGTCTGCTGAAGGACTTAATTATCACATGGCGGGATACACGAAACCACAAGGGGCTCACTTTGTAAGCAGGCAGAAACTCCGGCCTGTTCAATCACTTTCAGAAAAAGAGAAAAGACTTCTTGTCGACTTGGCGCAGAACTCTCTTATTCTTTTCCAAAACCCTGCCTTTAAGAAAATCCGCCAAAAGGGAAGGGGATTATTTACTGGAAACGAAATAAGCAACAACTCGGATACAAAATGGTTAATGGATATTATTTATGCAATTATGGTTATAATAGTTACATATCGTTTAATTTCACATGATAATTGTTCAAAATTATTGTATGTACTTTAAAATGCATAATTCTTCGACTTAAATATTTCCTCAAGTTTAGATTTATGACACACCGATGATTTGCTAAGAAACTAAAAAATTTTATTCTAAATACCTTTAAAAATGATGAAAGTGTTGGAAGAATTAGTCTCCTTATTTATGTCACGAAACTGAAAAAACTTATAATGAAACCATTTTACATATGAGATAATCACTATTGTTACAGTAATTATTTTAAATGAGATTTGTAACCACAACTTATAAACCAATTTTTTCCCCAATCCAATAATTTCCAATAATTTAATTTGTTCATTTCAGTACAAAAATAGTTATTCATGTGAAATCAATATATTCTAAATTGTAACACTAAACACTTCTGCGTTCAAATTTTAAAATTAGACCTTATAATTTCGATAATAGTAATACGTTTTCGCAACAGTCACGAAAAGGAAAATTCATTATATTAGAAAGGAAAAAAAATATTTAACCTGAAATGAAATCTCGTATAATTATTATAAATATTATAATTACTTCAATCATGTTAGCAATTGTCTGAAGATAACAACAATTACATGTGTGAGATGAATCGAACTCTTTACCCTAATTTGCAACACTAAACCTTAACTTTCGACTTGATCATCAATAGCGACATCCCAATTCAAATGATTAAACAACAGCCAAAAATAAATGATTTTTTTAGTTCAGTAAAAGTATTTTTAATCTACTTAATCTACTCATTTGAACAATTATCTGTGATAAATGAAAGTGAGTCTAAAATCTAAATCGTAACAATAACTTTCAGGAGTCAAACTTTTTGACTCAATCATCAACAGCGACATCACAATTCAGATAATAGAACTATAGTTGAAAACAATTAACCTCCAAAAATATATACATTTTTAAAATTTTAGCATAATTTATCCTTTTTATTCTAGCAACAGTTATCCGAATGAAGTTAATGTGAGTCTTTAAATCTTAATACAAAACTTTCCAGAGCAAAACTTTTCGATTTAGTAAAATACTTTTTAATCTACTTAATCTATTCATTTGAACAATTATTCTAGTTGAATGAATGTGAGTCTTTAAATCGTAACAGAAAACTTTGCAGAGCCAAATTTTTCGATTCAGCGACATTCCAATTCGGTTAGTACAACTGTAGCTCACAATAATTAAAAACTTTTATTTTTAAACTTTTTACAATGACTCTTTTATCTATCTATTTTAGTCCGACTACAGTTATCCAAAATAAATAAAACTTAGTCTTTATTCTAAATCGTAATACAAAATTTTTCTGTGTCAACAAAACTTTTTAATCTACTTAATCTACTCATATGAACAATTATTCGAGATAAATGAATGCGAATCTTTAAATCGTAACACAAAACTTTCCAGAGTCAAATTTTCGATTCAGCGACATTCCAGTTCGAATGATACAACTGTAGCCAAAAATAATTGGCAACTTTTTTTTTTTTTAGTTTTGCAACGACTTTTTTTTATCTATCCATTTCAGTCCAACAACAAATAATTATCCGAAATAAATAAACGTTAGTTTTTTTCTAAACAAATCTTTCTAGAGCCAAATCTTTCGATTTAGTAACAGACTTTTTAATCTACTTAATCTACTCATTTGGACAATTATCCGAGATAAATAAATGATAATCTTATCTCTAAATCATAACACTAAACTTTCCGAAGTCAAACATTTCGATTCAATCAACAGCAACATCAAAATTTAGATAATAGAACTATAACTAATAACAAATAACCCCAATATATATAAATATAAATCTGTATATTTGAAATTTTGACATAATTTATCCATTTTAGCTTTAACAACAATTATCCGAATGAAATTAATACGAGTCAAAATCGTAATAAAAAAACTTTACAGAGCCAAACTTTTCAATTTAATAAAAGTCTTTTTAATCTACTCATTTCAATAATTAAGATAAATGAATGTGAGTCTTGTCTCTAAATCATAGCATTAAATTTTCCGAGCCAAACTTTTTGATTCAACGGCATTCCAATTCTGATAATACAACTGTCTGTAGCCGAAAATAATTAACTTCTTTTTAAAATTTTTACAATGACTTTTTATCTTTGAATTTTATCTATGATTTTTTTAGTCCAACAACAATTATCCGAAATAAATAAAAGTTAGTCTTTACTCTAAATCGTAATACAAAACGTTTCGACTCAATCTATCAGCGACATCATGACTCAGATGATAGAACTATAGCGAAAAACGATTAACCCCAAATATATATATATATATATATATATATATACATTAAATGTTGACATAATTTATCCATTTTAATTCTAGCAAGAATTATCCGAATGAAATTATTGTGAATCTTTAAACCGTAACAGAAAATTTCCAGAGCCAAATTTTTCGATTCAGCAACATTCCAATACAGATATTACAATTGTAGCCCAAAATAATTAACAACTTTTTTTTTCCTTTTTTATTTATAGTTTCTGCAACGACTTTTTATATCTATTCATTTTAGCGCAACAACAATTATCCGAAATAACTAAACGTTGGTCTTTATTCTCAATCGTAACACTAAACTTTCCGGGTCTTTTCGACTCGATTACGAAACAGCGCCATCCCAATTCCGATAACAGAACTATAGCTAAAAATAATTAATCCCCCAATTTTTTTAAAAATTTTGTTATCATTTATTCAATTTATTTCTAGCAACAATTATCGGAATGAAATTAATGTGAGTCGTTAAATCGTAACATAAAACTTTCCAGAGCGTTCCAAACTATTCTATTCAGCGACACTCCAATTCGGATAATACGAATCGGATTCCAACTGCAGCCTAAAATAATTAACAACTTTTTTTTTAGTTCTTACAACGACTTTTTTTATCTTTGAATTTTATCTATGACTTTTTAGTTCAACAACAATTATGCGAAATAACTAAACGTTGGTCTTTATTCTGAATCGTAACACTAAACTTTCCGGAACTAAATTTTTCGACTCAATCATCAACAGCGACATCACAATTCAACTAATTGAACAATTAACCACATGATATTTTTTTTTTAAAGTTTTGCATAATTTATAAATTTTAGTTTTTGTAACAATTAGACAATTATCTCAATATGAAATTAATGTGAGTCTTTAAATCGTAATACAAAACTTTCCAGAACCAAACTTTTCGATTCGGCAACATTCCAATTCGGATAATACAACTGTCTGTAGCCGAAAATAATTACCGACTTTTTAAAAGTTTTTACAAAGACGTTTTTATCTTTGAATTTTATCTATGACTTTTTTACTCCAACAACAATTATCCGAAATAAATAAACGTTGGTCTTTATTCTAAATCATAACACTAAACTTTTCGACTCGATCACGAAACAGAGACATCTCAATTCCGATAACAGAACTATAGCTAAAAGCAATTAACCAAAAATGTATATATATTTTAAATTTTGACAAAATTCATCCATTTCAGTTCTAGCAACAATCTTCCGAAGGAAATTAATGTGAGTCTTTAAATCGTAATACAAAATTTTCCAGAGTCAAACTTTTCGATTTAATCTACTCATTTGAGCAATTATCCGAGATAAATGAATGTGAATATTAATTCAAAATCGTAAAACTAAACTTTCCGAAGTCAATCATTTCGATTCAATCATCAACATCGACATCCCAATCTAGATAATAGAACTATAGCTGAAAACAATTAATACCAATATATATTATTGTTGGGAACATTATGTAAAAATTGTGTTAAAATTTATATATATATAAATTTTAACACAATTTTTTCATTTTTTGTTCTAGCAACAATTATCCGAATGAAATTAATGTGAGTCTTTAAATCGTAATATAAAACTTTCCATTGCGTTCCAAACTATTCTATTCAGCGACATTCCAATTTCGAATAATACGAATCAGATTCCAACGGTAGCCCAAAATAATTAACAACTTTTTTTTAAGTTCCTACAACGACGTTTTTTATCTATGAATTTTATCTATGACTTTTTTAGTCGAACAACAATTATCTGAAATAAATAAACGTTAGTCTTTATTCTGGATCGTAACACTAAACTTTCCTGAACGAATCTTTTTCGACTCGATCACGAGAGAGCGACATCCCAATTCCGATAACAGAACCACAGCCAAAGAATTTCGCTTACGCACAGTCGAGTCGACCCGAAAACGAGAACTGGGGACGTCAGAGGGATGGCAATAAAATCGCTTTCTCTTTCGTGCTCGAACAAGAGAGATGCAGGGGAGAGGCAAAAGAAAGAGATTTATTTTTAAACCACAAGCAACCAGACACCACCGGAAGAGTGCATTTTTAGTTTGGGGAAGACTGCGGCTGTCGAACCGAGATTTCTGTTCTGACTAATGCAATGAGGTAGAACGAAAATGTTTATCACACTTATACTTACTCAAGAATTATCAAAATGAGTTTTAGTTAGTATAGAGTTAATTAGTTAGTATAAGTATGGATACAAATTTGAAAGTATGATACCTAATCACTCAGAAATTTTTGTCGTTAATCTCTAAGCAAGTTGATTTTTCAGAGAATTGAAGAAGAAGCATTTTAATGATTTATAAATAAAAATGATCTTAAAAATAAACATTTTTTAAAATCATTAAAAAATTAATTTTGAAATCCTATAGCATGCATCTAACGTATAGATTTTAATACAAATTTGCAAATATGATACCTAATCATTCAGAAGTATTTATCCTTAATTTCTAAGCAAGTTGATTTTTCAGAGAATTCATGAAGTGTTAATTTGGAAAATCATCAAAAAATAAAATTTTAATTCTATTGTATGCATAATTTTAATTTAATTCAATTAAAATTAAGGTTAAAAGAAATTATTCAATCTTATGTATAAGTATTAATACAAATTTGCAAATATGATACTTAATCACTAAGAAATAATTGTCATTAATCTCTAAGCAAATTGAGTTTTCAGAGAATTCATGAAATGATTATTTGGAAAATCATCAAAAAATTAATTTTGAAATCTTATTGTATGTATTAAAATTTAATTCAATTAAAAAAGTTAAAATAATTTATTTAACCCTAAGTATAAATATCGATATAAATTAGCAAATATGATACCTAACCACTCAGAAACTTTTCTCATTAATCTCTAAGCAAGTTGATTTTTCACAGAATTCAAGAAATGCTTATTTGGAAAATCATTATCCAAATTATTTTTTAAATTCTATTGTATGCATAATTATAATTTAATTCAATTAAAATTAAGGTTAAAAGAAATTATTCAATCCTATGTATAAGTATCAATACAAATTTGCAAATATGATACCTAATCACTCAGAAATATTTGTCGTTAATCTCTAAGCAAGTTGGTTTTTCACAGAATTCATGAAATGCTTATTTGGAAAATCATCAAAAAATTAATTTTGAAATTCTATTGCAAATATTATAATTTAATTTAATTAAAATTATGGCTTAAAGATAAAAAAAATATAGTTAGTTAGCATCGTTAGCATTTTTTTTTACATTGAAAATAATATTTAATTTAAAGTTATGAACATTAACATATTTAAAAGGTTGCCACGTTGAACTTCATGAATAACAAAGATATATCACTATTTATAAAATTATTCATTCTTATTTTTTATATTGCTTAGAGATAAATGACGAATATTTCTGAGTGATTAGGTATCATATTTATAAATTTGTATCGATACGTATACGTAGGATTAAATAATTTCTTTTTTAACATTAATTTTAAATTATAATTATGCATACAATAGGATTACAAAATTAATTTTTTGATGATTTTCCAAATTAGCATTTTTGAACTCTCTAAAAAATCAACTTTTTAAGAAAAATATGCAACTTTTCTATTTTTTTTTAATTGCGTAATTAATTTTTTTATCTGATTCGATTTTCTTATAATTTTTAATTAACTTCTAAAGTATTTTCCCCCCTATTATTGATTCTTACAAATGCAAAGATGTTAAAATACATGTAATAATAGGTTTGATTTTAACAATCTAAACGCAACGGAATTATTTTTCAGTCCTTGTTTTTTCATTAATTTCGACAATGTTCTTCATTCTTCCACGTGTTCAACCTCATTCTTCAGAATATCCATAACATGTTTTTCATCTACAATGTAGTTGATGAAAATTATGTCTCAGCTGTAGCTGACATGGGGAAAATTATCTTTTTTTACCATTGCATTAACCTTTGTTTTTCTATTATACTCGAAAAAATGATGTTACGTTATATTTGAGTTTCGTACTGTTTAATCTTTTCAGAGATTCCTTAAGTTGTGAAAATATGCTTTAAAAAAAATAATAAAAATAAATAAATAAATAAAAGATTTTATATTTTTTAAAAATTTTAATTTTGATGGTATAAATCCTTAAAGTAAAATGGTTTTCTTTCAATATATATTTAAAATAAAAATGCTTATAAATTTTATGATAAAATCGCTTATTTAGCAAAAACAAGTAATAATAAAAAATAAAAAAAATTTAAGTCAATTCCTACATTTTTTTCACTATATTGCAGAAAAGTCCTTTACAAATAAAGTTGAAATTTTCCTCTTACATCTGGTGCCATCTATTATTAGATAGACGCAACTTAAATCTAAAAAAAAAAAAAAAAACTAAAATTAATTAATTAAATTTAATTAATAAATTAATATTTGAAAAAACTGTATTAACATCAAGTGTCCACCAGTACAAGTTCAAGAAATGTATTTGTACTTGAGTGGATGAATAAAAAGTATTTTATGAACGATTGAAAATTTGAACAAGATATATATAGGGAGAGTGTGAGTTAATAGTAGGAATTGAATGAAAGAAAAGATACAAAATTTTTTAATGTGAGCAGACGATTTGTCAAAAAGCGATTTAGATATCACGATTAGAGAAAATGTTTAATGTTATTTTCTCTGGATTTTAAAAGAAATGATTTGTATAATTTATTTTTCCTAAAAAACTCAAGCCACACTTGTTATGTGTCTTGGCGCCAGTTCTAAAATTCAATTTTATAACAGTTATTTTAAAATTGGCGCCAAGATGCATAACATTTAGGGCAGAATCTTTTTTTGACTTTAATTTTAATATGAAAAAATAATTTCTATTTTAATTAAGGAAATTTTTTTTGAAGAATTAATTTTTTGCAAAATCATAATTTGTTATTTGTGATTTTATTGTATATTTTTACAAGTAAATACAAAGTTTTCAATCGGAAAAAAATATAACTGTAACAACACTTAAGTACCTTAATAGAAATTTAAAAATTGAATTTATTTTTATTTGTATTTATATTTATAATTTTGAATTTATTTTTCATTCATGTTGTATATTTTTATAATTATTTTTTAAATAATCAAATAAAAAAAATTACTACTGCTACCCGATAATTATAACTACTTGATTATAACTAATAGATTTCACACCATTTTTTTTTTCTTTTTGCCGATATTCATTGGATAAAAGGTAACCTTAATATTTCTTTCGGTAGTTTAAAAGAAGACGTATAAAAATACTTAAATAATCTAATTGACGACACAGCGTTTAAATATTTCCTATTTATATATGCCCGGCTCGGAGCTCAGTGGTAACGAGCTCCTTTGATAAGCAATAGGGAGGAGGTTCCATCTGCTGGTAGCTTTATTGTAGACACTGTTTCAAAAAACGAGAAGACTCGATGGCGTATGCGATATTCAGAATCTTCCCTTTTTAGTCCGACTATCTCGTGGGCGTTTTCCGATTTTCCTCCTATATGATAAGCAAATGAGGCGAGCTTATGAGTTCTCTGAAGGCATTGAACCCTTTTTTCAGCGACGCGGAGCCTTCTACCTACTTTTATTACATCACAACAGAAGCTGCCCTCCCTTCCACCCTTCCTCATTAGTCGGACTACCAGATGAGAGTTTTCCGGGATTTCTCTCATACGGTACGCAAATGCGGGGTAGTTCCTCCTAAAAGTCCTCTCGGAAGGCGCTGCCATCCTTCTTCAGCTACACGGAACCAAGTCAGATTTCAACCTACAGATGCTTCATCACAACAGAAGCTGCCTTGCCCCTTTCCCTCCTTCTATGAGACCACACGGTTCCTTGGACTTGGTTTAGATGTTGCTGTCCACTTAGTAAGATAATTGAAAAAAAAAATTATATAGTGAACTAGTTGAAATTCTTGAAAAACTAATTGTTTTATTACTAAATTAATTCCAAATGTTTTACGTGTAAATATTTGAAATAACCTGCAAATAAATGATTTTTCACTTTGGTATTAATTTAAAATAGAATACTGAAATATTTTAGCATCCAAAATTTCTTCTCAAAATTTTTTAATTTATAAAAATAAAAATAAAAAAAATTAATTTTGAAAATTTTGCAAAAACATATTAATTTTCCTTGTAAATGCGCATAAAAACAAATTTATATTGCACGACGTTGCATGTCAAACAATACTCAATTCATAATTACAAATCCTATTTAGGAAGCAAATCTGCTTAACATGGTGACAAAATGTCTGTTTCTATTCAACAATGGTACGTTTGTCACGTGACGTCATTGAGGATTACAAAAACAGAAATTCAATATTTCGCCTTCGTGCTTCGCGTCAACTATGTTTACGAACTGAAGGTCCTTTTAAATATGATACAGGTTATCCAATAGCAAAAGGATGCTAGAAAATTTTTAACAAGGAATGTTAGTTTGCAAATGTATTAGAAAATAATTTCACGCAGAATTCTAATAAATTTTTCTTGTTGACATTTACTTTTATATCAAATTTTTATAATAAATAATTTTAAAAAAAAGTTTCTTTTGATAAAGAGATTTGTTTGTAATTTTTTTTAAAATTAGAGGATTTTAAAAAAAATATATTATGCTATTTTCATTTTTTAATTAATTAAAAAATTATATTAATTAATTTCTTTTTGTTTCAAAATTTATTGTTTTTTAAGTATTTTTATTACTATTTTAATATTTTACTTCTCAAGCATTTTTTTATTATTAATTATTATTTTAAAGTATTTTTTTTATTCGAAATCATCTTTTCAGAAAATGTACGCAAAGTTACTATAAATATTCTTAAAATATTCTTGTTTATATTCGATTTCACGGCTGTTTGACTGCAAATTTCATTCTATTAAATCTCATAAGAAAAAAAAAAAAAAAAAAAAAGCTGTTTTTAGCTTAAAAATTGTCGAAATAATTAAAAATTAGAATTGAAATAATACTATTTAATTTTATAATTGAATTATATTTTTATCGTTTGCAATATTTATCGTTTGTAGTACAGTGTTTTTGTATTTTATCGTTTTATTGAAATAAAAACAAAATAATTAAAAATTAGAATTAAAGAAGCAATTAATAATTAAATAATTGAACTAGTATTTTATCGTTTGTAATGTTTATCGTTTGTAGTACAGTGTTTTTGTATTTTATCGTTTTATTGAAATAAAAACAAAATAATTAAATATTAAAATTAAAGAAGCAATTAATAATTAAATAATTGAACTAGTATTTTATCGTAATGTTTATCGTTTGTAGTACAATGTTTTTTTATTTTATCGTTTTATCGAAATAAAAACAAAATAATTAAAAATTAGAATTAAAGAAGCAATTAATAATTAAATAATTGAACTAGTATTTTATCGTTTGTAATGTTTATCGTTTGTAGTACAGTGTTTTTGTATTTTATCGTTTTATTGAAATAAAAACAAAATAATTAAAAATTAGAATTAAGGAAGCATTATTAGTATTTTATCTTTTGTGTGTCATTTTTTATAATGCTTTTATTATTTTTGTATCAATTTCTGCACACACACACATAAACAATTTCAATAAATTCAATATATAAATTAGCGAAACTAAAAAGAAAGATCAATTTACAACAAATTGATCAAATTGATGATCTAAATGTCAGCAGACGACTTAAATTCCATGAAAAGCGGAATAAACGTAATTGTTCCCAGACAATTGTTCAGCGGGACTTTTGCAGATTATAATACAAGAAAACAATTGTAATGGATTGTGCTCTAAATAATTGAGAACTGGTACTCGAAACTAGGTAGCAAATTAGTAGAGCAAAGAAAGTAAAACTTTCTCTGTCGTCAACTGGTTGATTTAAAATAATTGTTGCGACGTCTCGCGTGAATGATTACTAAGAATTGTGAAAAAACGGAATTCTTTACATTTGTCTGGTTTCTCAAATATTTTAGAAATGTTTTTATCAAGAACAAAAATAAAGAAAATTTCAGAAAAAAAATTAAATAAAGAAAGTTCCAGTAAAAAATTAAATAAAGAAAGTTCCAGAAAAAATAACTAAAAAAAAAAAAAAATAAATAAATAAATAAAAGAAGCTTCAGAAAAAAAATTAAATTAAGAAAAAAAAAAAAATTAAATAAAGAAAATTTCCTTAAGAAAATTTGTCGCTTTAATTAAATACTCCCTTAGACCTGTTGTTTGTAATATCTTTTTAAATATACATATATATATATATATATATATATATTTTATTTTAATTAAAAAATTTTGATATAAAAAATTTTGATTTTGGAAAATAATGCAAAAATTCTAATTACTTAAATTGTGAAAAAAAATTAAACATGTTTTCATTATAAAAATTAAAAATTAATTAATTAATTTCATGTAAAAAAATTATGATTTTGAAAAATATTTGCAAAAAAAATAATTACTTAAATTATGAAAACAAATTATTGTTTAATTTAATAAAGATTAAAAAAAATGTATTGAAATGTAAAAATATTTAAAGAATAATAAATTTAAAGATATGGAAATTAAAGGCAAGAAAACAATATATTTATTTTTTTTTTTTATCATTCATTTTATTACATTTCTAATAAATTCAAATCCTTAAGAGTCAGAAAATCATTTATTATATTTTATTGAAAATCATTTATTATATTTTATTGAAAATCATTATATTGAAATCGCAGGAATCATTACATTATTTTTATATTGAAAATCATTTTTTATATTTTATTTTGTTTATTTTAGATTGTTTATGCTAAGGATTGTTTGTTGAATTTATAAATGCTTAAGTTAACAACGATAAAAAAAAATAAATTGGAGAATAAATCTATATTTAAAGAATAATAAATTTAAAGGACTGAAAAATAATGGCCAGAAAACAATATATTTATTTTTTATCTTTCATTTTATTGCATGTCTAATAAATCCGAATCTTTAAGAGTGAGAAAATCATATATGCATTCGATGTCTTTGTCAAAGTGCCAAAACTAAGTTATTAAAAATTAAAGTTTTGAATTTATTTTTAAAATATTTTAATCATTTATTTTAGATATTATTTATTATTCATTTTATATTATCTAATATTTTAATTACTTTATTTTAATTGTTTTTAAAATACTTTAATTATTTATTTTATACTTTAATATTTTACTTTTTATATTTTTATATTTTATTTATTTATATTATTTAAATTATTATTATTTATTATTTATTTATATTATTTTAATTATTATTATTTATTATTTATTTCTCATTTATTTATATTATTTTAATTATTATTATTATTTATGTTATATTATTTAATATTTTAATTACTTTATTTTAATTATTTATATTATTTTAATTATTATTATTTATCGTTTGTTTTATATTACTTAATATTTTCATTACTTTATTTTAATTGTTTTTAAAATATTTTAATTATTTATGTTTTACATTTAACATTTTATTTATTTATATTAATTTAATTATTATTATCTATTTTATATTATTCAATATTTTAATTACTTTAATTAATTATTTAAAAAATATTATAATAATTTATTTTTTTATATTTTTATTTTATTATTATTTTTATTTATTTATTTATATTATTATTTTTTTTTTTTAATTTTTATATTTTATTTATTTATATTATTTAAATTATTGGTTTTTTATATTTTAATATTTTATTTATCTATATTATTTTAATTATTATTATTTATCACTTATGTTATATTATTTAATACTTTAATTACTTTATTTTAATTATTTATTATTTTTTATATTTTAATATTTTATTTATTTACATTATTTTAACTATTTAATTTATGCAACAAAATAAAAACCGAGTTCCTTGGCCGAATTCTCGTGAAAACGTCGGTCTGATAAATTTTAGAAGGATGTTCTTTACCGTGGATTGAATGCTCGGCTGTTTCCCACAAAAAAAGCAAAAACTCACAAAAATATAGATTGTAAATTATTTATCACGCTTTACAAAAGTTGGGAGACTGCGTCCACAAAACCATTAAGGAAGTGTGACAGGAAGTAAAGTCTTCCAACCAATCGAAACTAGGCTTGAATCCGGTCACAAAAAAGATACCAAAAAGAACATTATTTAAATTCTTTTGACTTTTCATGCTCCTGTGACTTCCTTTTTAGAAGCAAGAAGAAATTATCACAATTCCGTGAGAGTTTTCGAAAGAAATAAGTCACTAGACAAACTCATGGACGATTGGCTTAATTCTCATGAACCCGAGAGACCTTTCGTGATTGGTCAGATGTGAAATAAGTGTCAGTCAATAGTTAATGCATGGATTGATTTCAATATATATAGTGGCCATGGATGTATTTAAACGGATGAAATAGAAGAGATTAATTGAGTTTTGTTATCTAATATAAATCACACACATTTTCAATGTTCAAAAGCGTTTATTCTTCTTTAGTTAGTAAGTGATATCGGTTATTTGTTTCAAATAAAATATTTTTGTTTAAATAACGCATAGAGATTTCATCTTAAGTACTATTTTATTGAAACTTCAATAGATTGTTTGTCTTGTTTTCGAAATAAGAAGAAATATCGAATTTTTTTTTTGATAAAATCTGAAGGTCAAATAAAACTAGTAAATATATTATATTTTATAATTATGTTTGGAATGTTTCACTATTATGTGCATTTGTTGGCGAGTAATAACAGATTGGCGAATAATAATAGATTGGTGAGTAATAGTTGATGAGTAATAATAGATTGGCGAATAATATTTGGCGACTATAATATAAATCATGTTTTATATTTGTGCTAATTTTAAGATTGCATGTCAGAATTAACTAAATTCACTATATAATGTATATTCAAAAATATATTATTAATATGCACCTTTATAATAAGGCGCATATTAATAAAAACACAAATACAGTCGAAAAATGTACAAGAAACAGTTACTTTAAATATGATATGCAGTTATATATATATAAATATCTATACATATATATATATATATTAAAGAGAGTTACTAGTACTAAAACGAAACTTAAATTCAGACCAAGTACCAGATACTCTCTGCACTTGATTATTTTACACTAATTTCTTAAAGGTGCATTTAACAAAAGTTAAAATGAACCATACTTAAAATAATTATTAACTATGAACAATTATATGAAATAATAAATAATAATTAATAAAAATAATTTTTCTACTTCTAGAAATTATATATAAAAGAGCGTTACTTGTATTAAAACTTAATTTAAATTCTGACCATATACCAGATATTTGCTACTCCTGTTCATCTGACATGATTTTACTCTAATTTCATAAAGGTGCATTTAATATAAGTTTTGTATCTAAATGAATTATTTTTGTTTTGCAATATTTAAATTTTTTTGGATTCATCATTTAAAAAAATTAAATGGAATAAATGGTTTTAGTTTTACACAATTATTTATTTTAGTGAAGCATTATTAAAATAATACACATTATTTAAATAAAAACAATTTTTTTACTTCTAGAAATTTTATTTTCCATCTTAATCTTTAGGTAAAGATCTCATCCAAGATTCTAAGGTCTAAGATTTACTATCTCATCTTAATAAAAAGTATTTAGTACATATTTCTGGAATTAATCTTATTATAATTTTTTGATGCTTTTCGAAATAATAAATATTTCTGTAAATATTTGCAATTAGAAACTAGTTTTGTTAATATCTAATATCTAGTTTAAAAATTTAATCTTCTTAGAAGATATGATATTTTCTTTAGATTAATTATTAATATTTTAACATATTTATTAAATAAAAACATATTATGAAATTATTTTTGATATTTAAATAAATAACATTTTATCTCATATTTTAAAAATAAATTTATGCTAAAATCAAAAATATTTTAAAATCTCTCAAAATTAATCTTAAAATCTTACCTTTTTCACTTTGCGTTCCTTTGTCGAGAGTGCCATAGACATGTTTCTTCGAGATTAAGAAAACTTTTACTTCTTTCATACTCATGTCCTGGACATTTAGATTTCTCTTTTAATAAAACCTTCATTATGTTCTCGTTTAACATTTTAAATAATACTCCTTTGTTTCATATAATCATGCCCTTTGTTGAACATAAATTAACTTCCACATTTGGTCAACAGATGGCGCCACGAAATTTACAACTGATTTCAAGAATAGTAGATTTAATTGTTTGAATACTTAACAAAGGTTTCATTTTAATTCAATTAATTCAAGGACAAATAATTCTATCTTCGTTATGATATTATTAATTCCTCAAAAAAAAAAAAAAAAAAAAATGTTTCACTTTCTAAGCTCAAGTAATTTATTCACATTTTCAAATATTAGTATATCTTGTAATATTTATTTAATATCAAAATTAATTTAAATGAAATTTTCGAAAAAAGCTATAAATTAACTAAATTAATTAAAAAATAATTCATTCATCAAAAATTATTTATATTACATCAATAAATATATAAAAGAGCTATTTAAAAATAATTTCGGAATTCATTTTGATTATGATTTGAATTTTTATAAGTGAATTTGATCATATAAATTCCTATCAATATATAATATCAATAATATATATATATATATGCAAGGTAATGATAATTATCAAAATCACGTTTTCTATCTTTGCAGGACTTTTTTCAGTTTGTTACAGCATTATATTAATATTCATGCAATGAAATAGATTACTGTTTATGTTTATTATTTATTCTTTGTTACATAGCTTATGTGGAAACGAAACTCAATAACATTTGATATACATAATAAATAACTTTTACAAAAATTAATATTAAAAATGCCTTTGTATTAAACTTCATCAAAAATTTGGAAAACATCAATAAATCAATTTTGCTTCTAAAATGAATTATGACTTCAAAAATCTGATTGATATTACAACTAAGTCTTTATATTAGTAAAAATATATGAGACCGTAATTTGAGACAACTAGATATAGTACACAGAAATTTTTCATTTACAATAATAATGATATTTTTGAAATACCAAATTTTGCTAGTTTACCAGCGAATATATCTTCTTACAAATTAATGATTTGCCTGAATTTTAGGGGTATATATAAATTATTTGTTTATCTCCAGTTTTTATTCGAGTTTGCAAAGTAATAGGTGGGCTAAAAAGTTCGTAGGCAGACACATAGATGGCGCTACTAGTATTAAATCCATATGATTTTTAATTAGCCCTAACCTTCCAAAAACACGTGTATAAATTTGACAGCTGTTGCACTATTAATATGTGAGCTATAGCATTTTTAGTGAAGCAACTTTTGTTAGTTTGAAAAAATGGATAAAAAGGAATTTCGTGTGTCAATAAAGCATTGCTTTTTGGCGAAAAAAAATACTACTGAAGTCAAGGCTTGGCTTGATAAACATTATTCAGACTTTGCACCAGGAAAATCAACCGTAGAGAAGCGGTTTGCTAAATTTAAGCGAGATGAAATGAGCACCGAGGACGATGCACGCAGTGGACGCCCCAAACTATTATCGACGAAAACATCAAAAAAGTCCACAAAATAATTTCTGATAACCGTAAAGTGAAGTTGATTGAGATAGCTGAGACCCTAAAGATATCAAAGGAACGTGTTGGACACATCGTGAATGAATATTTGGATATGCGAAAGCTCTGTTCAAAGTGGGTGCCACGCTAGCTCACAATAGACCCAAAACAACAACGAATTGATGATTCTAAGCAGTGTTTGGAGCTGTTCAATCGTAATAAACCCGAATTTTTGTGACAATGGATGAAACATGGCTCCATCATTTCACACTGGAGTCCAATCGACAGTCAGCCGAGTGGACTGCACGTAATGAACACTAAAAATGCTATAACTTCACTAAAAAGGCAATAATTCACATACTAAAAGTACAACAACTGCCAAATTTATACACGTGTCTTTTGAAGGTTAGGACTAACTAAAAATCATATGGATTTAATACTAGTAGCGACATCTATGTGTCAACCTACGAACATTTCAGGCCACCTGTTATATATGCACGCAAATTTTAATCAAGAAAAAAATTTAAAAGAATATTTTTAATACGTGATTAAAGTATGAGATTTTAAAATAGAGATCACAAATCAGTGATTGATACATTAAATTAAATATTTAAAAATATATTTTTACAAATACCTTTAAATAAATTGAATTTTTAATGAATTGTAATAATCCTTAAAAAAATATTATAAAATGTATGCAAAAATGTAAAATGGGGTTGTTACAAAGGAATTTAAGTGATAAAAAATAAAATTAAATAAAAGAAATTTAATATACAACTGAATAGGCCTAATGGCCGAATGATTAGCGGTCTGACGGTTAAATGTCATAGGTTTTCGAGTTCATGTCCCGAAGGTACCATGGATGCTTGTAGTGTTTCGGAATCCTCTTTAAACCGTATGTTCCGGTCTAATACGACTGTAGAGCGTTGAACGAAGGGCTAACAACCCTACCATGGGAAAAGAAAACATCTTCTCTCTCGAAATCTGCCTGTAGACAGACGGCCTTGGCCCACCATGGGGCTGTGGCGCCAATGAAGAAGGAAAAAATTAATTAATTTTACTTAACTCAGATATTTCACTACACAATCAATAATATTTAATACATAAATAAACATTTAATTTAATGAAAATGATTTTATAAAATCTTATTTAAAAAAAGCTTCTTTTACCTTTTATTTCTATATTCAATTCCTTCTATTAGCTCCCACTCTCCCTATATATACCTTGTTCAACTTTTCAATCGGTAACAAAATACTTTTTGTTCATTCACTCAAGTTGAAATACATTTTTTGAACAATACATTTTTTAGGAATACATAAATACATTTTTTTAGTGGATGACTCTTGATATTAATACTGTTTCTTAAAATATTAATTCATTAATTAAAACTAATTAATTAATTTTAGGTTTTTTTAGATTTAAGTTGCATGTATCTACCAATAGATGGCGCCAGATAAACTTTAAAAAATGAATAAAAATTATTTATAAAGAACTTTCTGCAATATCGAGAAAAAAAAGTATGAATTGACTTTAATTTTTTTTTTTATAGTACTTGTTTAAATCTATTACAATATACATATTTCTTTATTTAAATTTTAAGTCATAATCTATACAAATATTTCTTATTAAAAATGTATTACAAGCAATGAAAATGTTATTCAATATTTATGCTTAGTATAGTGCTTCTTAGTGCCCTTTTATATAATAATTAAAAATTAATTTTTCAATAAATCTATAATATGTATAGATCTATCAACTTTTCCTTCATAAAAATAAAGTATTTCATAAATAAACATTTTAAACAGGAATGTATCCAAGCAATTTACTACTTTTATGGTATTTCAATTGAAACAATGTATAATACATCCAGAGATCACCATAAAGGCTAACACGCACAAAAAACCATAGTAATGGCTGCCTCTTTCAAGTTAATGGCGCCCTATATAAGATTTAATGTCCAAGATCAAATTAATGGCACTTCCTGCAGGTAATCCCTTAAGAAGTCGGCGTCTTTTGTCGGCACGAAAGAAAAGAGTTGGCCTATTCTTGGAGGACATCGAATCTACTCCCCGGAGGACCCAAAATCAGGTTGTGATTGGATATGGGTTTTGGCTAATAGGGGTGGGAGAAAATGATATTTGCAGGGATTACTGATTTAGAGTAGATTAAGAGTGGAGGATTCCTAAGGGGATGCTGATATGTTGCTTATGTGAGAAACTGTATGACAATAAATGAAAAATGAAATGCGTAATCTAGTAAGAAACATCACGGAACTCCTTCAGACGAATGTTAAATATGCTTCTGATAAGGAATTTGCATTTTGTTGCAAATTGTAAATTGTTAATTAATTAATAAAATTAGTAAGTAAACTAAAATTATTAAATGAAAGTTTATTAATGAAATTATTACTTAAAAGTTTATTAATAAAATTATTAATTACAAATTTATTTATAAAATTATTAATTAAAAAGTTTATTAATGGAATTATTAATTAAAAGTTTATTAATATTAATTACAAATTTATTTATAAAATTATTAATTAAAAAGTTTATTAATGGAATTATTAATTAAAAGTTCATTAATAAAATTATTTATTAAATTGTTTTAAACAACATTCGGGAAATGTATAACTGTATAATATTATTTAAGTAGTAATGATAACGAAAATGTTTTGAGAACTATTTAAAATATTGCCTGAATGGTTTTTCTAATATAATAGATCTCTGCTTACATACTGTACTCAGATAATTTTAGTATTTCTTTTAAAAATATAATCATAAAAATTAAATCTTAAAGGAATTTTTTGTAAAGCAAAATAATAATAAGTAAAATAATAGTAAATACATAAAATTTTTTTTAATCTTCTAGGCAGATATACAGTTATTCATAAAATTTAGAATTTATTGTAAGAACAAATCGCTTAGCAGCAAAACTTAAAAAGTAAAAAACATTATAGAATTCCAAACGATTTTAAAAAGTGCACGTGAAAGAAATTAAATAAAAAATTTTTAAAAAACATTATAGAATTCCAAACGATTTTATAAAAAAAGCACGTGTAAAAAATTTAAGAAAAAATTAAGAAAAAAAAAAAAAAAAAATAGAATTCCAAACGATTTTACGAAAGAAATTTAAGAAAATAATAAAAATAATAAAATATTATAGAATCAAAGGAAAGAAATTAAATAAAAAATTTAAAAAAAACATTATAGAATTCCAAACGATTTTAAAAAGTGCACGTGAAAGAAATTAAATAAAAAATTTAAAAAAAACATTATAGAAAATGCCAAAAGAAATTTAATTAAAAATAATAAAAAAAAATTATAGAATTCCAAATTAGTTTATAAAAAGACGTAAAAAGAATTTAATAAAACAATAAAACAATAAAAAAATAAAAAAACAATTTTAAAAAGCACGTGAAAGAAATTTAAAAATTAAAAATAATAAAATATTATAGAATCCAAAAAATGCGAAAGAAATTTAATTAAAAATAATAAAAAAAAATTATAGAATTCCAAACTAGTTTATAAAAAGCACGTAAAAGTAATTTAATAAAACAATTAAACAATTTTATAAAAAAGCACGTGAAAGAAATTTAAAATAAAAATAATAAAATATTATAGAATCCAAACGATTTTATAAAATGCAATTTAATTAAAAATAATAAAAAAAATTATAGAATTCGTTTATAAAAAAAGCACGTAAAAACAATTTAAACATTTCCAAACAATTTTATAAAAAAGCACGTGAAAGAAATTTAAGAAAATAATAAAAATAATAAAATATTATAGAAAAATTTTATAAAATGCACAGGAAAGAAATTTAATTAAAAATAATAAAAAAAATTATAGAATTCCAAACTAGTTTATAAAAAGCACGTAAAAGTAATTTAATAAAACAATAAAAAAAAAAAATAAACATTTCCAAACAATTTTATAAAAAAGCACGTGAAAGAAATTTAAGAAAATAATAAAAATAATAAAATATTATAGAATCCAAACGATTTTATAAAATGCACAGGAAAGAAATTTAATTAAAAATAAAAAAAAATTATAGAATTCCAAACTAGTTTATAAAAAGCACGTAAAAGTAATTTAATAAAAAAATTTTAAAAAAAATAAACATTTCCAAACAATTTTATAAAAAAGCACGTGAAAGAAATTTAAAAAAAAAAAAGAATCAATAAGAAGCGTTGAAAATAGTCAAAGAAACGAAAAACTTCGGTCCATATAGTTATCAATTATTAAAACAAATGAAATGAAATTAACATAAAATAATTTTTCTTCATAATAAATAATTTTTTCTACACAATAATTATTTTATAATAGAAATAATTACATTTGCCAAAATTCGGTGCATTTCAATTCAGTTATCTTAAATAGCCAAGTATTTCTTACTAACTGTTTATCATTATTTTCATAAATTAAAAAAAAAAATGTTTTTAAAATTTTTTATTTAATAGCTTACTATTTTTTCTCCCAACCGTTCCAATTACTTAGTCAATAAATGTAAATAAAAATATATTATTAAATGAAGATAATAAAGAATTACTACTGTAAATTTTTTAATTATTAGAAAGTCTCTTGTGATTGCTTTGTATCATTAAAAATAAAAAAGTCAGTGATCGTAACATTATTATATATATTTTTTACTATTGTTTATCTATTTAAAAATTTGTAGCCTATATAATTTTTTTTTAAGGATTTAACTTGAATAATTCTTCAAAGTTTAATTTACTTTACAATTTTAATTTTATAATTTCTGTTTTACTATAATTATATTATTTTCTGTATATTTATTATTAATATTCCTAATTAAAATAAAATATAAATCATGAATTTATTTTCCAAGAAACGAATACTGCTATTTAATTTGTCCTAATTAAAACAATCCAAAATGTCTAAAAAAACTAATTCGTAGAATTGTATTAAATAAAAACAATTTGCAGCACAATTATTTATTTTAAATATATTTTCAATTGTTTTTGAAATGTTCGAATTGCATTAGTTCTGTTTTTCTTTTTTTGATCAGAATTGTAAAGAGATGGCAGCACTAAAAATTTAAAGAAATCTTTGCTTATATTGTTAAATTGCACTTTTCCCATATTTACATCTATTTATGGGTTCATTCACTTGAAGTAAAAATTTAGCCTTTTATACAATTGACAAATTCTTCAACATTAAAAAAAAAAATAAGCAAATAAGTTGCATAGGCAATTTTTAAAATGATTTTTTTTTTTAAATTTGAACTTGAAAAACATGTTATCAAGTACTAAAATAGCAAGTATAATTTTGAAAGAAGAGAAAGATAAATAAACTCAAATAATTATTTTCCACACATAATTTTTTTCGTCTTTTGTGACTAGAGGACAGCACGTTAAATATTGGAACTGAGACAACTGGGGTCAAAACCAGACAATAGAACCAGAACCCAAAACTTTTTATGAAGGAGCAAAATAAATCGGTAGATTTTCTGATGACTTTCTTTTGAAGATTTAGTTTGGTTTGAAGCTGTGTGGTGATTTCTTGCACACTTTGGGTTAATTAGACACAGACCTACAATTTAACGAGGATTCCGAACCACTAACAAACAACCATATCACCGTCAGGATTCGAATCTGAAGTACCAAAGGCTACAGTTCTAACCAGTTGGCCCCTTTCTTATGCAGAGTCAGAGATTAAGAAACCTGCATATGTCCCCTGTAGGGTTATGTTTTAAAATTGTGATGTGTAAGAGTGTTATTTTAGGTTTATACTTTTCAACAAATTTGGAAACAATAAAAAAATAAATATTCTTCGCCTTATAAATAAGTAATAATCTACAAAAATTCAAGCTCATTATTACTTTATTTTCCATAATTATTTTAATAGAAATGTTTTGATTCAATTCTTGCACCTACATACAAAAAGGTAATTATACAATTTAAAAAAGTGTAATCATACATTAGAAGAGAAGGCTATGAGATTGAAAAGCAAAAAACCTGATGACTGATGTAGGACTTGTCCTTGACTTGTAATATTCGACTTCTCAAGTCAATGAATGACATCTGACACATTCATTACTGGGTCAATGATTTTCATAGTGTCTGAAGGTCATACATTGTTGTTGGCTTTCAATACGTGTACGAATCATAATACAGAAATGCTCAATGAGAATGGAAGCTAGACATTAACTAGCTGAATAAAGTTAAGAAGAATACGTTTTATAAATTTCATTAAAGTTAATCCACGTCTAACTCAATTACTTCAAATGATTGCTAAATTGAAAGTTTATTCTTAATCAAGCCTACTGATATGCTTACATATAGAATTCAGACTTAAAACATTTTGCTCACTATATTCCCAGACAGACTCCTTTAAATGCATTGAGGTAATGAAATAAAAATGTGAAAGACAGGTGAACAGTTTTTTTTTATTTCATTCGTTTCATAATATAATTTTAATGCCGTTCTAAGAAATTTCTTATATGAAAGTATTTTAGTTATCAAGGCATAGAAATCAATTTGAATGTAATATTTTAATCAGTCTTTCAAAAGCACTTTAATTGTGAAAATTTAAAAAAAAAAAAAAAAAAAAAAAATTGAAAAATAACATTCTGAATAAATTTTTTTTTTAATGCTTACTTCCATTTTTTATTTTTGAGCTTTCAAATTACTTTCTCGCGATTTATCTTATAATATTATATAAGAAATTTTTAAAAGTATGTACAAAAAAAATTTTTTTTACACAAAATTTTTGCGAATTGTTTCCTAAAATATGTTTTCGTATGTTAGGAATATAGTTGGAATATTAGAAATATTATTGAATATTGTTGGAAATGGTGGGGATACTGTTGAACATCGTTGGAATTGTTAGGAATATTGTTGAATATTGTAGGAATTGTCAGGAATATTGTTAGAATTGTTGGTAATATTGTTGAATATTATTGGAATTGTTAGAATATTATTGGAATTGTTAGGAATATTATTGAATATTATTGGAATTGTTAAGTATATTGTTGAATATTATTGGAATTGTTAGTAATATTGTTGAATATTAGTGGAATTGTTAGGACTATTGTTGAATATTATTGGAATTGTTAGACTATTAATGTTCTAACAATTCCAATAATATTTAGTAAAATATTATTGGAATTGTTAGAACATTACTGAATATTATTGGAATTGTTAGGAATATTATTGGAATTGTTAGGAATATTGTTGGAATTGTTAGGAATATTCTTGAATATTATTGGAATTGATTGTGTTACACATATGACTCAAATTGGTATTCGAGTATGTTTTTCAAGGCAACGACTGCAATGTATATAATAAGCGAGATTGCACTTTCGGACTGTGATTTTTTTTCTTGATAACAAGATTTTTTCCACTGACATTAACATTTATTCTCCTTTGTTTGAGATTAAATGTAATCAAATTCGTTATAATAATTAATTATAAGATTTGTTTCAAATTAATTATAATTCAATTATGCCAAAAGGGAAAAAATACACTTTAAGTTAAAATATCATTTAAAAAACACATAAAGTATTTTTGCAAGGATTTCCTGAATGAATTTAATTGAATTTTTTTTAATGAAAAGGCATTTTTTAATGAAATTTAAAATATGTAGTGTGCAGGTTGGGCAACTGGATAGTAACTGGGTGTGGTTGGGTTGAGATACTTGAGAACTCACAACTTTATTTACACACGCACAAACACCGCACACATACAAATAGACGCAAACAATATTTAACGCAGAAACAAACAACAAATATTTATAATAATCTATATAAATGGACGAATTTATAAATATCCATAATTATAGATTTATGGGAGGATCCCACTTCTAAGACGAAAACCCGAAACTCGGCTATGCGCAGAGAGAGCGAAATATACTTCCTCTCCGGATGAAAGTCTGTAGGCCAACTGACCCTTTCTCCTGAACGCCACGCTTCTTGCCAGTGGGTAGAAGGAAGCATGGTTGCAAATGCAGTTTTCAAAATAATGAAGGAAATTTTTGTGTGCCTATATTGAAATTTATTAAAGCTAATACACTGAAATTCATAATAATAATAATAATAAACCGATCGTGTAATATATACAAAAATTACAAGGAATTATTTAATGCTACACGTTTAACTGGTCATACAATATTTATAATTGAGTGCGTTAATATGAAGCAAATATGTCTATTGTAGCTATTACACTTTTCATTGGACAACAGCACTGTAGAAACCTTAACCAAATTTCAAATAATTTCATTCAGGTAGTGAGAATTTTATGCATAACTTTATCTTGATGTTATACATAAAGTTATACAAGATGTACAACTTTATCTTGTACAAAATATATACAAAAAATATACAAAATATATATAAAAAAATTTACAAGGATTGATTTAATGATGCACATATAAGTGGCCATACAATCCTTATGATTGATTGCTTTCATATGAAGCAAATATATTGTAGTTATTACACCTTTCATTAAACAACATCATTGTAGTATTCTTAACCAAATATAAAATAATTCCATTCAGACATTGAGAATTTTATGTAAAACATTATTTTTTTGAAATTCTATTACCTAAAAAAAGGCATAAAAATAATAATGCTTTCATTTTATTTAAATATTAAAGAAAATTTCATTTCCACTTTTGTTAAAGATATTCAATAATTCGGTGATTAAAATTTCTTGTCATCTTCTATAATTAAAAAAAAAAAAAAAAAAAAAAAAAAATCCCAACACAAAAAGTATTCAAAGAATTATGACACGTCACTTTTGTTATTTCTAATGGTAGATATCTTACATCGTATATTATTTGTTAAATTTTAATGCTCAGCAACTAGACATCAACAAAGTGAGACTAGCTTGACATCGAGACAGATCTTTTCCATTTCGAATGTTACTCAAGGAAGATGAAAAATAGGACACTCGTCATTGAATTAAAAGTAAAATAAAATGTCTACATAGTCCTCATGGACCTATAGATACTTCTCTATATTCTGCCATATAGATCCGTCCTATAATGTCTAGACGTCTGCAAGGATTTGGTTCCATTACTTTTTCAGTATGATGAAGAAATACATGATATTTTTTACGGGTGTGCAGAAGATCTACCTCCCCGTGGTGCACCTGGTAACACTTTTTAGTGGCTAAAAGATCTGCAACTTGGCATTATTGTTAGATTAATGAACTCTGTTTCAGCATGTTTTGTTGTATTATCTGTCTTTTTTTCGTTGTTCTTTTTATTGCTGTAACTGTTCATAATCTGCCATTGGAAATAAAAAAAAATGATATTTTTCACTGAACATGATCTACATTTTTATGTTAAACATCAGTGAGTCTTGTGAGCCCATTAATGTATGCCTCAAATAGCCATATTAATGATGAAGAGATGAATTTTATGGGTAATTGACATGCATTTGTAGGTTGCATGAGAGAAAACCCGGTAAATTTCCGCCAGGTAGCCTGATTATCAAATCGTCATCAATCTTCTGAAAATTGTGGCTGTGCCTGAAATCTCTTGCATGCTACTGCTAGCTGATGAATAGTCCAGTTTGATACATATTGTTCTGACTGATCGTAAAATTTTCAATGAGGTTGAATTGAGAGCTTTGTATTGATAAATATCTGTAATTTTTATTTCAGTGCACTAGTTTATTACATTACAATTTTTATTTCAATCCAATAGTTTATAATATTGTAATTTTTATTTCAGTGTGCTAGTTTATAAGTTTGTAATTTTATTTTAATGACCTAGTTTATAATTTTGTAATTTTTATTTCAGTGTACTAGTTTATATATTTGTAATTTATATTTCAGTGCCACTAGTTTATAATTTTGTAATTTATATTTCAGTGAACTAGTTTATAATTTTTATTTCAGCGCACTAGTTTATAATGTTGTAATTTTTATTTTAGTGCACTAGTTTATAATTTTGTAATTTTTATTTCTGGGCACTAGTTTATAACCAATGTTTTATGAAACATTAATTACGCGATATCGAAGTCATGATAATGAGAGAGATAAAATTCCATAACTACAAAATGTTATCATCTTAAATTGTCTTGTATTTTTTAAAAATAGAGAGTTTTTGCATACCGTACGTTAGTTACCGTAGGACGTCCGTTAGCTTTTTCTCCCTAGCGCGCATGCTCAGTTTCCTATGAGCATGCGCGCTAGGGAGAAAAAGCTAACGGACGTCCTACGGTAACTAACGTACGGTATGCAAAAACTCTCTAATATTTCTTTTATTAAGTATTCTTAATATTAAGTATTAGTATATTAATTATTAAGCATCCTTATATTTAATCATATAAATGAATTAAAAAGGTCTATTGCAAATGTGTACAGAATTCTGTTCTAATGAGATGCCAAATTTTTTAATGACATTAAAATAGAATGCGAAGGCAATAATATAATGAAGTCCAATAATGTAATTCGTAATCTAGAAATTTCTGCACGAGAAAAGGTTATTTTTTATTATAAAAAATAAGAGTATTGTTTTGGCTAGCGGAGTTTTAGTGTCGTTGATCCTTTAAGATTTGTTTAAATTTCTTTCACGAGCTTTTTTATGTATACTACTTATTTACAAAATAATTGAGTAATTCTTAAATAATTCAGAAAAAAATAATAAATTCAGAAGAAAAATCAATGGAACATCGTTTTAAAAAATCGTCTGGTGAAACCAAAGACAATTTTATTTCAAAATAAAAATGAGATTTTTCAAGAAAAGAATATCCTTTCGAATTCTATAGTTTTTTTTTTTTTTTTTTTAAGCATTTTGTTCTTACATTAAGTTCTAAATTTTATGAATAATCTGTATATTACTCACTTTTTGTTTCCTTTTTTGTTTGAATTTCTATGAAAATCTTCAAATCACAAACGATACTTTTTTATACATTTCTGAGTTGTTCAATAATAAAAATATGAAAAAAGAATTGATTTTTTTTATTTCAATGTAGAATATGGGGGGGGGGAATTAAAAAATTTTGGGGTCAGAAAATTTCTGCACAAAAAAAGCAATTTAAAGTCATATGTTAAATCAATGTTAGCTACACTGTTCTTGATTTCTTACGTGTGTCCGCAAATTAAAAAAGAATTCGAATTTGAAATAAATTGACGTTCTTTTGAAAAGAACTTACAGTTTGAATTATAATTTAAGGTAAATTATTTACTCGTTGGATGCAATTTCATTTTTGATGTGTTTATTTTTAATCTTTAGATGGCGTCAAAGTGGGAGAAAATTGACTCTGCACGTAATCTAACGTCATAAAAGTAGATGCGTGTGCTGAAAAGTTAAAATTTATAGTCATGCCCCTTTGATAAAATAAATCCACAGTCGAAAATGATGATTAGGCTAAGAAAAGAAGTATTTTTCTTTTGCTTTATAGTAAACACTCCTTAATGTGGCACGTTCTAAACAACGACCTTGCTTGGTTAGAGATTTTGCTGAATTAACGAGTATCAATATAATTTTACCAGGATTATCAAATAAGAATAACAATTAGAAAGTGTAGATAATAAAATGTGTTGCCGCACATTCTGAACCTGTGTTGACATAAATAAGTATATAAAGTTCCGATTAAGTATTTCGATATTTTAGTAAACACATAAGTAAAATTCACACATTAAATATGAATTGAATATTCTTTTTATTCATAAAAACACAGAACAATAGATAAATTAACATTGTGCAATGATAATTAAAACAAGCCATGGCAATCCACTCCATGGTAAGAAAAAATGCACATGAGTTTGCATGTGTTTAAGCGTCATGAGGAGTTTGTGCGAGAATATTCATTGAAAACGGTCGGATTTCAGGAAGTACAATTCATAGATTTTACAGAACGTTAATTCGCAAAACGCCATCGTTGAGCAAGAATTATTCGATAACGTTATATCCACCGAACACAATATTCATCTGATGTAGTATCATTTGACTGTTTCCTGTTAAAATTATCATTGTTCTGAAAGTTTACACTACCACTTTGAGGAACGCATTTTGACACGATGGAGGAGGCCATATAAGAAAATTCTCTGAAGGAACTGCATACTTCATGCAGACTACAGAAAGGTATGAAGGATTGGATCAAGAGCTGCCATAATTGTATTGCACTCGATGAAGCCTACTTTGAGGTAGACGAAATAAATTTTAATGAATAAATTTACTTTGGATGTTTTATTTAACAATTCTTGATATTTTTTGTTTTACAATTTAGGTCTTTTTTGTATATATATATATATATATATATATAGACAAATTTGTATATGCATATATATGTACATATATATAAAGAACACAACTCACCAAAACAAAAACTGACAAAGAATAAACTTGGAACAAGACCATTTTGCACAACAAAATCCACTACCTGTATTCATTATATGCACATTGTTTAACAAAACCATCAAAGCATTTGTAATGCAAAAACCATGAAGTGTCTCACATTCAGACTATTCAAAAAAATAAATAAATAAATAAAAGGGGTGGGAAATTGATGAAGATTCGAGTGCGCCAAAGCTGCTGCAACGAAGCGGTGATCATCAAATCATATCAACGCTCAATATCAACTCGTTGAAAGTCAAGAACTAACATTCGCAAATCAAAAAAAGTAGACAAAAATTTATACCAAATAATCAATAACAGGGTATGAAGCATATTCTCCAGGAAATCCTTAAAACCCGAAAGAAATTAGAAAAATATACTTATAAATACTTGATACTTAATATACTTGAGGATAGCCTTTTCAAACAATACATGCCTTCTTTTTCTTATTCATTCGTGCAACTTCCCCATGGTGACTGCTGGCATAAATCGAGATATTTACTTTTTAAAAGGGTAGGGTTTTCACCCATACGCCCAACAGTCATATTAGATCGCGATCTACTGTTTAAAGTGCATTCCGCAGATACTCGAACCCAAAACCTGTGGCTCTGAGGGACAGAGCCTTAGTCACTCTGCCATCAGACCCCAATACTTACTTTCAGTATATTATAAATCAATTTATTTCTATGTTGTAGCCCACTGGATCCAAGTTAAAGTCACAACTACCGACATAATAGAGAGTTTTTGCATAACGTCTTTTTATCGTCCGATATTTTTCTTCCCAGCGCGCATGTTCATAGGAAACATTGTACACTATTGCGCCTGCATATCTGTAATACTGCACTACTGAGCTATTCCTATGAGCATGCGCGCTAGGATGAAAAAAATATCGGACGATAAAAAAACGTTATGCAAAAATTTCTATTATTCTTAAAATATACGTAATACCACTTAATGAGTATATATATACACTCATGTCCATAAATTAAGGATAATGAAGTTCAGGCAAAGAAAGAGACAGAAGCAAAACAAATTTGACTTATTTGTAAAGTCTATTTATTAAACAAAAGGTAAAGAGCAAAAAATATGCTGTATGTTTGACATAGTTAATACAAATTGCGATTTTTACTCCCTGGAGCAAATTTCAAAAAAGAACCTATTTACAAAAAACAGTATAACATGGTTAGTATGATGGTTAATATGGAGTATGTCTCCCGGACGATGCAATACAGGCCTTACAACGCCTAGGCATGCTGAGTATCAAATTATCAATCTAAACATGGGGAATGTTACACCACTCATGAAGCAATGCCCTCCGAAGTTCCGGTTGACAGGTGGGAGGGGGTTGACGGGCTGCAATTCGTCGGTCAAGCATATCCCACACATGCTCTGTTGGATTCAAGTTCGGTGAGTATGCTGGCCAATCCATATGGGTGATAACCTCCAATTGAAGGCATTCGTCTACAATGTTTGCACGGTGAGGACGGGCGTTGTCATCCATAAACAGAAATTCAGCACCCATGGCGCCCCGAAACAAACATATATGTTGTTCCAGAATGACATCCCGATAGATGTGGCCTGTCATCGTTACACTCTGAACATGCAGGTCAGTTCTGGAACCAAGAATAATTCCTCCCCAAAGGAGCCATCCTGCACCACCGTAACGGTGTCGTTCAATGGTGTTCTCTTGGTGGTAACGGGTACCTGGCGCTCTCCATATGAAAGTCCGGCGAGAATCAGACTGCAAACTAAACCTGGACTCGTCGTAAAACATCACACAAGACCACTGTTGCGGTGTCCACAATGCATGCTCTCTACTCCAGGTTAATCGCAGGCGACAGTGAGTTGTGGTAAGTGGAACACATCTGACAGGCCTACGAGCATATAGACCAATGTGCCCTAAGCGTCTGTACACGGTCTGCCTTGAAACTGTCGTACCAGTAGCTGAAGAGAGCTGACGAGACAGGTCTAATGCTGTGCTCCGTCTGTTTCCGATAATTCTAGCACGTAAAAAATCATCCAAATGCTTCCTTTGTGCCATAACTATGGGGTTATTGCACTGAAAGTCTTTTAAAGCGCTTGTGAACAATTTTACTTCTTTGCCACCATTCCTTATATACCCCTCTCTTACACTCTCGTCATTGTGACGTACTATTCGCGCCATCTGATGGTTTCCTGTAATTTGATATATTCTTCTTCAAGATGTGTGTGATAATTCTCCAGGTGAAATTTTTATTTTAGAGTTCAATTTCTGTGTAATTCTGAATTATCCTTAATTTATGGACATGAGTGTATAATATTAAATAATTATTAATATATTATCTATATATGTGGGGGGGGGGCTAATGACGATATGATATTGTTCTTCAGAAAAACAAAATTTAAGTTTACATTTAATAAAAATTTACCTCAAATAATTTATAAATTTTATAATAATGCAATGAAGTAAATAATTTTTCTTTTTATATATAAATTTAAAAAAGTGCTATTGAATTTAACACTGTGATGAACTCGTATACTGTGATGATATTTTTTATTATTTTCAGTTGTAAATTATTATTAATATAATACCTAAAATTTAATGATTTATTTAATAACTTTATATGAATAATAATGCACAAGTTATTATGTAGACTTTCTCTGCGCAAACATTATGTGAAATATGCTTATGAATCAATGATAATGCGTGTTTAAATAGGCTTATTTATCTTGGCTTAATATTGTGCGGTTAATCTCAAGTAATTTTGAAATCTATCATGTCCGTAACTAGAGGCGATCAATGCGGAATAATTGTATCCATTTATGACAAATTTGCAATTTGAATTGCTTAATTAGCTTCCAGTTAGCTACCAGAATACCCGTTATCTATCATTAGGCAGTATTTCATAATATTTAACATAATGATAGGCTAAAGGATAGCAATAGTTTAGACAATGCATAGTAATTGTTGATTAACTGCCCATTGTGGATACATTATTCAAAAATATTCAGAATGCTCTACTTAATGAACTAATTCGATAATTTAATCGTATAAAGCATTAAGAAATAGATTTTTATAACAAATTTGTCCTCCCATAAAAGATTAAAAATGTTACGTTGGGAATAAAACATTTATCCACGCTTTGATGAAGTTAGGAAAAGTTGATGCTGCACTGGAAATTCATATCATGGATATGGGTATCGGTTTTATGGATAAAAAACAACAACTTTCTCTTCTTTTCTGCACAAGATGTCAGAAGAGAGGCAAAATCTTAAAAGCGAGATTCCTGATGTTGTCCGAAACATTATTCTTCAGAAACATGAAAAATTAGATCACACTTTTAATGACTGAGATATAATTAGCATACCTGCGAATTATGATGCGACATGGCCAAAACGTGAAGTATGGTATAGGTAGATTGATTCTTTGGATAAGAATATTTAAAAAGATTACAATCAAATGAAATTCAACAATTTACCATTTTAGTTTGAAGACAATATGACGTCAGTGAACCAATAAGACGTTAGTGCGAAGCATTATCTCGCCTGCAGTTAACGAAAGTTACGAAGTATCAGTCTGGATGAAATTGGAATTTAACAATAAAATATAAGTTTTTTATTTAATCGAAAAAAATGAGTTATTATTCGTGATTTCTATTTACTCTCCAGATAAAAAAATATTTAACTACTTGGCAAATGTTTTTCCTTTTACTTTTTATGTATATACATATATATTCAATTCTTCATTCGAAATTTTAAAACTATTGATAACTAATTGGTTTAATAAACTTAAGTTAGTCTTACTTATAATTGACGGTGTGTTTAGACGCAGTGTGCTTATATATGGTGTCCCTTCTTTGACATTTACAAATTTAATTTTTTCTCTTGACTAACTAATATTTATCTTAAGTCTCCTTTTCTCACTATCCTCAAAGGGAAGCTTCTGTGGTGAAAAACTCCATAGAAAAAAGTTTGGTGCTACCAAAGTTTCAGCGCTCACTTTAAGCAAACGGGAGATCTCTTCAAATAATTACCTTCCTACTTATCGCTGCTAATTAACTTTGGGTGCCATTCTGGATCCTCCAGCGAACTACAGCCTACTTTAAGCCACGATTGTATAGGGTTTTAGGGGCTTTTTTTATCCATCTTTTCAGACTGTTCTCTTTCGAAGGTGAAGTAGGACTAAGTTTAATCAAATATTTGTGGAACATCTCAAGAAAATTCTCCAGAATCATTTTTCTAAACATATGAGCATCTATCAAATTGAATTAAAATAATTGTTTCAGGGTAGTTAAAATGACAGAAGATATTTTTTTCTACAGAAATGAAGGAAAAGAAAATGGGTAATTTTGTTTTATCACTCTCAGAGGAAAGATTATTTTTAAATTACCGTTATTTATGTACGAAGAATGTCAGGCTGCTAAACTCTGTAATTCAAGGACAGCCAAGTTATTTTTGTTAAAATGTAAAAAAAATTAAATTATTAAAGCGACGTAAGTGAAGTGGAATCAGCTTATGAAATTGGTTTGGTGTATTATCATTTTTTATCATCTTTATAATGAATTATAATGAGGTATATATATTATATTTGTAGCCACTCCTTTCGTCTATCTGGCACTACCTACTGAAAGGCATCGGCTGCGCCCCCTATGTACTGAATGAACTTCATCGATAGTGGGCAAGCACTTTCCTTATGTGGTTGACTATCACACCTTTCCTTATTTTTATCGTTAAATGTTGATGTTTGTCCATATATTACTTAATATACAATAAATAATTGTTAAAATTCATATAAATTTAAATTGTTTAACCCGTAACAGGGGAGGTGAAAAGGGAAACATAACAGGGGATGTACGGTCTCAGAGACTGCGCATTGTCAAGGATTTTTAAAAAGTATTTGATTAAATATCATTTTGATATTTATTTTAGATGTTCTTTGAACTTTTAACTGACAGAAAAAATACGTTTTTCTTTTTTAAAGTGACATAAAACTTTTCCAAGAAACTTTTGACAGAGTCATAGATTTTTCGATAAAAATCATAAGCTACAGTATATTTTATAAAATTAATAATAGAAGAGGATCTATTATGCATTAATTGCTCTGATTGTTTATTTAAAATGTAAACAAAATTTAAATAAGAGAAATTTCAATAAAGCACAATGCAGAAAATGTTTGGCCGAATTCGAAATATCAATATCTCACAGATTTCCATGAATGCACTCAAAATCATGGAATGGATGTGCTAAAGAAGCACATCCATTCCATGATTTTGAGTGAATTCGTAACAAACAGGGTTTTGATAAGATCTTTAATATGCAGTCTTTTTTTCCTTGCTTGGGTGGGCAAACATCTTTTCCTTAGTTTTAATTTTTTTTCATCTGTGTATTGCTCCACATTCTAAGACTCTGCTTCTTTCCCAAAAAACTGTTTTATTATCAGGATCAATTCTCGATTTATTCTTGGATTTTCCACTCTTGTATGTAGCAGTGGTAGGACTAATAAATGGGTTTAGTGTGCTCATATCTATTAACCGGGTAGAAAAGAGCTACAGGCCAACGCGTTGTTCTGCTGCATGAATGAACAGATAATTCTTTTTCGTTTATTGCATCAATCCTTCGATTTTGTTGTAAAATGCTATAGTTGTTTCTGAGTCAGAGAAATCCTTATCGATTGAAAAAATTTCAGAATCTATTGAGTGGGAACTTTCATAGAAAAGATCTTCTTTTCCGTCATCTACACCACTAAAATCACTTCTAACTTTATGTAGAATCTTTTGCAGCTCTTCTGAATAACGTAAATCAGGTGGATAAATAAATCTCCACAAATCTAACTTCATAGTCCATGTGTATAACTGCCAAAACATTTAACATTAAAAGGGAGGTGAGGTCTCACAGACCGCTCTCTAAGAATTCGATAGAATTTATACCGAATACACGTGCCAACACATTGTGATAAGAAGATGTTTTGCTCAAAGTAACAAAGAAAAAAAAGAAGCTAGTGAAACATTTCATTCATTTGGAATACATATGCAATAGGAGTGATGGAAGGAACATGTTGAACGGTCTATGAGACCACATGTCATCTGTTACGAGTTAAGCTACTTAAGTGAAATGGAATCAGCCTGTGAAGTTGGGCTGGAGGGAAATCGTTTTTTATACTTTTTATAATGAATTATGAATATGTATATGTATATTTATATGTAATAATGAATATATAATGAGGTATATATATAATATTTGTAACCAGTTCTTCCGTATATCTGACAACACCTTATATACTGAATTAATTTCATCAGTAGACGGCGAGGACTTTTCTTGTGGGGTTAAATGCCATATCTTTCTTTTTTGTCATTAATTTTTTATGTTGGTCCCTACATAATCTAAAATGCAATAACAATTGTTATATAATTTGGGCTCATCATAATTAACCCTATTTTCCCCTTTCATATATTCAAATTATACTGGGAGTGCTATATAATGTGAGATTATTATGAATTCTTTTTCTTTTTATGAAATAAGGGCACCAGTATTATTGTAGAGAAAACTTCTTTCAAGCACTTTGCGTAAAATGGGTAACAGGCTGTTGGGGAAAAAAAAGGAAACATCAAGCTTGATATATAGCATTGAAATATAATTACTTATAGTATATATAGTATTAAAACGTAATTAGTTATAATATATATAGTATTGAAATATAATTACTTTTATAAAAATTGGGAAATACAATTGATATTTATTAGATTATAACTTATTGCAATCTGTTTTTTTAATGTTTTTCTACTTTAGACAGAAACAGTAAGATTTTTATCTTAGAGTCCAGAGTAGTGCCCTTGGTCAGCATTGCTCTCCTTGCGTCGTCGTATTTTAGAACGAATATCTCTATAGTACTGCCTTTGGTCAACTTTGCTTCCCTTGCGTTATGATAATTTAGAACGAAAAACTCCAGATTGCTACATTTGCGTCATCGTATTTTAGAACGAATATCTCTATAGTACTGCCTTTGGTCAACTTTGCCTTTGGTCAAAACTCAAATTGCTTTCGTATTTTTAGAACTTCCCTTGCGTTATGATAATTTAGAACGAAAAAACTCAGATTGCTACATTTGCGTCGTCGTATTTTAGAACGAATATCTCTATAGTACTGTCTTTGGTCAGCTTTGCTTCCCTTGCGTTATGATAATTTAGAACGAAAAACTCCAAATTGCTACATTTGCGTCATTGTATTTTAGAACGAATATCTCTATAGTACTGCCTTTAGTCAACTTTGCTTCCTTGCGTTATGATAATTTAGAACGAAAAACTCCAAATTGCTACATTTGCGTCATTGTATTTTAGAACGAATATCTCTATAGTACTGCCTTTGGTCAACTTTGCTTCCCTTGCGTTATGATAATTTAGAACGAAAAACTTCAAATTGCTACATTTGCGTCATCGTATTTTAGAACGAATATCTCTATAGTACTGCCTTTGGTCAACTTTGCTTCCCTTGCGTTATGATAATTTAGAACGAAAACTCTAGATTGCTACATTTGCGTCATCGTATTTTAGAACAAAAATATCCAGAGTACTGCCTTTGGTCAGCATTGCTCTCCTTGTGTCATTATAGTTTGGAGCGAAAAAATCCAGAATATTGCTGTCGGATGTTCACAACTCTACCCTATTCTCAAAATCAAGGGATTAAAATCAACTTTAAAATTTAATCTCATAGATTTATTTAGATATTTTCATAGAAATGCTGCATTTGGGTTGTCAAGGCAGGATAGACTACTAGATACATCCAGAAATAATTTTTTTCCATTACAAACTTTAGAAAAGAATTATTATGTCTAATTTAATCTTATATCGATTTTCAAATGCTGATATTTTAAGAAATGTGGAAAAGAATTCGATAATAAATCGAAAGAAATGCTATAGAAAATTCGAAAAGCTTATAGAAACACTATCAATAACAGCAAAGTTACAGCATTTTGATAAAAAAAGTACTCTTTATACATTTCTACTTCCCTTTTGATTCGATTGGCTATCATTAGCTTGTTAAAACTAACAAGGAAAGATAAAAGTAGTTCTTCCTTAAAAGTAGTTTTCAGGGACAATGGGTTTCTACACGCGCCTCGATCTACATATTAGGAAAAGTCAACAATGTGTAACTGAAAGGATTTGATTCCTAAAAACCTAAAACAATTCAAAGTAAGAAAAACAGAGCAATCCGGCACTTCCAGAAAGGTGTCTCTATCGATCCTCGAGAATTTGCTCAATTTTTCCAGAGCAAAGTATTGTTTGGGTTTCAGAGAAAGAGAATGCAATTCATGACTTGAAGAACTCTAAATTAAAGACTTTTCCGTCGGCGTGATTTCAGAGCATTAAACTTTGCGGAAAAAGGGGTCAGCTCAATTTCTTTCCTTTTTGTCCTACACATATAAATAATGCATTTACTTTTATTTCCTGTGTTAGTAATTTAAACCTAACACTTTATCGAAATAAAATATATTTAGAGTATAGTCGAAATAAGAAAAAAATAGGCTTCTCTGTGCTTGGAAAATATCTACCCCATTTGTAAACAGTCGTAAAGTGGACTAAACTAAACATTTTTCTTGCCATGGAATATGGGTTTGTAAATGCTTAGGTGGTAGACAGAAGCCGTTTAGTTCATTCGATAAGGAGTGATGTCATAAGGAGTCTTTACTTGTATGGAATTTCAAGAGTGTGGATCATTATATGAATTCTGAACTTACCGTATAATGTTAAGGCTGGAACGGAAATTGACAAGCTGCTTGAAACATTTATTTTATTCAAAATATTATATTTTATTATAAAATGTTTGTTTAATTTATTTTACTATAAAATATTATATCGTAAGGTATATATTATAAAAGATTTGTAAAACACATTTATTCCTTTACAATTAATCGCCTCTACATAATTCAAAGTAGCGCAATTAATCCTCTATCTATTTAATGTTACATTAACGTAATTAATAAACTCAATATACCTGGTTCTGTTAAAACCATACATATCGATGATAAAAATCACAAACAAAACTGTATTTCAATTATTTTAAAATAAAACAAAAAGAAATCTTTTAATCATAATGGATTTAAAATCGTATAATATAATTCTAAAACAAACTTATTCTTTTACAATTAATCGCCTGCACATAATTCAAATTGCTGCAATTATTCGTTCCATTAATATTGTTCAAATAACCAATATCGGTATTGTTGTCAGAGATTTAAAGAAACTTACCAGAGATCGGTACTTTATACTTTCCCCGATAAAAGCTCAAACAAAAGCATAAGCACTTCAACCCGAGGCAGAAATTTGTTCCAATCGAAGATTCAGTGGAATGAAAACGTTCTCAGGAACGGGCGAGAGGGATTTTCAAACATCTTAAATAAACACTCCTTCTTGAAAGCGAGGTTGTTCCAAAGTAAATACTCGCAAGAATGATGGAAACAATGGCGGGAAAAAGTTTTCCTGGTCCGAGGAGCTGGATTAATACTATAATCGTCTTCGAGTCTCTTTTCAGAGCAACTGATGCGTGATTCGTGTATCACATTAAGAAAGTTGGTTTAACTTAGTTTAACGGACAGGAAAGCGAAGTTTAGGGACGGAACGAGCACAAAGATAGAGAACAGTATTTGTTATTTTTCCAGACTATTAGAAGAGGATTCGATACAGAAAGAGTCGAAGATATCTTGTTGTATGGAAATATATTTTCGAGTCTTTCGGTAAAAAGCTCTTAGGTATAAAAGAAGGCAAAAAAAGTTGAAGAAATTGCTGATTTTGTCTTTTTGAACGCTATCTTGACTAAATGTGTCTGGCTAAGAGAAACTTTATTTGGATCGAATTCAAGTATTTTCTTTTATATATATTGTAACGACTCGGTCTATGCTGGACCTATAATGGCTTCAAAAGAGTACAATCATTATTATGTATAAAATGAAAATGAAAATTAAGATTTAAATTTGATATCACTATTATAGAAAATTTGATAGATAATTTAGAGAATTGATATAGAGAATTTGATATTATTATTATAGAGATGTTTTTGATGACGTCATAGACTTCATACCAAGACATCACCAATCTCATTATATTTCATCTCATCATATCTCACCATATTTGATAATATAAATTAAATATGATATTAATCATGATGACATGAATGAATCAAAAACATTCTTTATATGGATCAAAATGAGTAAAGTGAAAAGTTATCAAGGATTTTTGTAAATAATTGGCTATAATTAGCTTGTTAAAACTAACAAGGAGAGATCAATGTAGTTCTTCCTTAAAAGCAGTTTTCAGGGCCAATGGGTTTCTACACGCCCCTCAATCTATTAGGAAAAGTCAACAATGGGTAACTGAAAGGACTTGATTCCAAAAAACCTAAAGCAATTCAAAGTAAGAAAAACAAAGCAAATTTGGCACTTTCAGAAAGATGTCTCAATCGATCCTCGAGAACGAAACAGTGAAGAATTTGCTCAATTTTTCCAGAGAAAAGTATTGTTTGTGTTTCAGAGAAAGATAATGTAATTCCTTACTTGAAGAACTCTAAATCAAAGACCTTTCCGTCGGCGTGATTTCAGAGCATTAAACATCGCGGAAAATGGGGTCAGCTCAATTTCTTTTCTTTTTTACCCTACACATATAAATAATGTGTTGGTGATTTTCCGTCATTTCGCAAATTTGGTCTCAACACTTTAACGAAATGAAATATATTAAACGCATAATTAAACATTAGAAAAACAAACAAACAATCTTCTTGTTTGGAAAAAGTGTTTGGGCAATACAGAGTTTTTGCATTTTGCATAAAGTTTATTTTGATTCACTTTACCACTTTTTATAATTTGGGCAGATATTAGAGAGTTTTTGCATAACGTTTTTTTATCGTCCGATATTTTTTTCTTCCTAGAGCGCATGCTAATAGGCATAGATCAGCAGTGAAGTATTACAGATAACCATGCGCAATAGATACAATGCTTCTTATGAGCATGCGCGCTAGGAAGAAAAATATCGGACGATTTAAAAACGTTATGCAAAAACTCTCTAATATCTGCCCAAATTATAAAAAGTGGTAAAGAGAATCAAAATAAACTCTTTTCTTCGCTATGGAATATGGTTTTGTAAATGTGTTTAGGTGACGGACAGCACTGTTCATTTCATTCGAAAAGTTTTTGCGAATGACATAAGGCATCTTTATCTATAGGGAATTTTAATCGTATATATCATTATACGAATTCTGAACTTACTTACACCCATATAATGTAACGCTGGAACGGAAACTGACCAGCTGCTTAAAAGTTCAACAATGAATAATTCCTACTTAGACTGCAGATTGGAATTTTTTTAATGCACAGAAAGCTTGTAACAGTGTTATAGGTCTCTTTTGTGGGTTGGTAGGTGTTTTTCTTATGACACAAAGACCAATTTTAGCCGTTCTAAGTACTAATATAAGCAGATTATATGCATTATGTCACGTGGAATTTAGCCGTTCTAATTGTTCACATATATTCCGTTAAAATGCATGTCCCAAAAGGTGAGTGTAATTATTAAATAATTAAGCGCATGGGATCAAATCATAATTACTATTACTTAATAATATCCTAATTGGGAATCTAAAATAATATTCACAATTGATTAAGAAATTAATGAGGTGCAGGCAAAGTTTTAGAAAAGAGTATTCGCTGATATAATGCATCTTGATTAACCATATGAGCAATTTCTACAAAAATTAAACTCATTGCCATTTGCTATATTTCATTCATTTCAAATGATTCAACTCTAAAATGTGTTATACTCCATGGCAAAATTTTTTTAATATTTTGGTTCCCACCCTTTACATTTTCTCTAAATAGTTTTTTTTATCGCCTTTTAAATTTTAAGGGCTATGAATGGTTCAGTACTCTAATGGTTAGAGTGCTAGGTTCAGTTCGAATAATAGCATGGGAATCGGTATGAGTTTTTATCAGAGATAGGAAAAATAATCAGTATGTTAATAAGACTCTTTATTGGTATCTAAGAGACAGGGAATTTTACAATTTCACGTCGTCTTTGTTACAAACTATGCTGATAACAGTGACCTAAGATTTAAATAGAAGTTATGTTAATGTTATTAAAAATGTCTCGCGTATTAGCAGATCATATTTGTCAAAATATAGAAAAAACTTTTTAAATTTTATTTTTTTAAAAAATAAAATATTTTTTATTGTTTCTTGATTACAAACAGCTCCGTTTTTTTCGCGTAATTTCTTATCTATAAATCTGCCAGTAGATAGACTGTCTTGGCCTACCAAAGTGTTGTTGTGCCAATGAAGAAGAATTTCTTATTTGTTTCATATCAACATTGTGATCTAAAGGAAATTAAAGAGAAAAATAAACTTTGATAAATTTAACAATCTGCCATACATAATATTATCAGTTTTGAATTTTCTGGCAATATTTCAAATTTCTTTAAGAAGTTCTAAACTTTCAAAAGTAGAAGCGAGTTTTATACATTATTGAATAATTAAGTAAATATTCCTTATTTAAAGTGAGATTCTATAGAATAAATAATGAAATTCTTTATCAATCATATTTGAATAAATTTCAAATTGATAGAACAAAATTTACGATATGTACATATTTTAGAATAAGATTGAAGCTACAGATTTTCTTTTTAAAATTCCTTTTGGTTTTAAATTGATTTCTTTTACAATTCCTTTATGAATATGCCTTGCTTCATAATACTTTAAATGGGAAAATAAGTTAATTCAAATATTTACGATATTCTTAACAAAATAAATCATTTCATCCCAAAGTTTTATACAGTCATTATTTTAAACATTCACATTAACGTACTTAATACACTCAAGATACATGTTCTGTTGAAGCCATACATATCTGTAAAAAATCAAGAACAAAACTATCAAAACAAATCTTTTAATCATAGTGGATTTGAAATTGTATAAAATAATTCTAAAACAAACATATTAATTTACACTTAATCGTCTACGCAAAATTCAAATTAGCGCAATTCGGATATGAGAGACAGTTTGTTCTCATTTGTACAAAATATCTCATACAAAGTACTAATGAGAACAAACGTGGGTAATTATATTACAAGCGTACTCATTAGTACGCTTGTAATATAATATACCAATAGAAGTATTTTATTATATTATTAGAGGCATATTATTATTTAAATTTATTGTAGTCCTGTTATACAATATGACTACAATACCAAGGCATCACCAAATTCATATTATTTGATCTCGTCACATCTCACTATATTTGATAATATAAATGAAATATGATGTTAATCATGCTGATATGAATATGCATCAAATGCATTTTTTGTGATATGGATCAAAATGCATAAAGGGATAAGATATAAAGATTTTTGTAAAGATTTACTCAACTATTATATCATTTCAATGATTTTAAATTCTAAGAACTGAGACGTGTTTGCTAACGTCATGAACTTTATACTAAGACACCAACGATATATATATATATAGATATAAAAGTAAAAGTGGGGGAAAAACATTTGCTCTCGAGAGCTGATCCCGGTTCTTCAGCACTTCAAATAAGGCTTAACGGACTTTTCCAGCAATCAGCCGAGTGATGTGGCCGCCCCTCAAAAAGCAAACAATCCTGGCGCGCTAAAAATTCTTTCCTGCCCCCTCTTCACTCAGTTGTTGTCTTCGGATTTAGTACAGGTGCAGCAGAGGAGTGAGAACCGAAAGAATTTCGATTTCTCAACATGTTTTGATTTTCTTTTCTATTCGAGTTGAAAAATTACGAGTTGCATATTTTTTCTGACTTTTGAAGTTATAGAAAATGGTGAAGAAATGTTTCTGAATGTTGAGCAGGAGCTATTGGAAGGTGATAAAATGCCAAAGATTGCGGAGTTAAAAATATGCTTTGTCCCTTAATGCTAATTGAATTATTATTTTTACAAAAAAAAAAAAAAGAAATATAACATATTAATGCAATTTTCAGTATTATAGCTTCCCATACCATATTATTAAGTTGACTTACTTATATTATGTATTTATCTACGTTAATGGTTTAGTAAAATATATTAGTTTATATTTGATATGTTTTTATTTATTTACATAAAAAAATTTTAAGCATGATCATGAAGTAGCGGTTCAAAAATTATAGATCATTAGATAGTTACTGTGATTGACGAAATGCCAGGAAAGCTTTTAGATCTACAATTATTATGAAAATAAAGGAACTGTTCACCAATCACTCTTTCAACGCTATCAAGCATTTAGCACTGTTGATGGCCGCAATTTTGAGCATTTTTTGTAGACATTGAATCAACAAAGCTGTAACTATAAATAAACTTTTTTTTCTTTTCATTTCTTATTTTTGTTTAGCACCTCGACTCATCACTTCTGACCATACATTCCTATACAGACAGTATATGTTTTAGTAAGTTATATTAAAGTTTGTTAAATTATCTCTGAATCAGTTCATACACACATACACGTACACACACACAAACACACACAGTTTAGGATCAACACATTCAAGTAGCATAAATGATCCATAATAATACTAGATATGTTGAAATTTTTAAAGGTCACATATTTAGTTTAGAAAGAAGCTGTTCAAGTTCTGAGATTCATATAAGTTGCGGAAAACCCTGAAATGATACATTTACCAGTCAATGGTGGTGGTCTGTCACCAAACACTCTCTTTATGGCCATATTATAAGTGATAACGAGGTATAGTCATGTGACACAATTTTGCATATAAAACAAATTAGGCAGCTGAATCCTTAAACCCTATACCTTACAGACTCTAAACGCATGCTTATTTTGCCCTCTCGATATTTTCGAAATACGTGGCTGGACGTATTTTTGATTTGGATCCACTGATCTGGAAAACTAAAATAACATGGTTTATAATACTTTGCAGATATGCATTCTTTAATAAAGCCATCACCAAGATGTTCTAATTAATTTCTTTTTAATTTTGCTGATTTCTAGGACAACTTGTTCAAACCCTGATTTTGTAAATTTTTTATAGATATAGATGTATCTTATATATGGTCGAGTGACTGACTTATGTGGCAGAGGGACTGACCACTGTGTCTCAGTGCCACAAGTTTCGGATTCGAGCACCTGGCTGTGTTCTGGATGCTTATAGCGGTTCGGAATCCACTTTAAATTGTAGGTCCCTGTCCAATATGATTGTAGAGAGTTCGGCTTTGGTCGTAGAGTTAACAAGCCTACCCGTAAAAAGAAAAGAAAAACTCGTGTCTCGAAATTTGCCGGTAGTCAGACTTCCTTGGCCAACCATGGGGCCGTTGGGCCACTGAAGAAAAAGAATATCTGGGTAAAAGTGAGTAGATAATATGGTAGGTGTATACTTTATGGGAGCATTTACGAAGTACTTTAAGTGAGTATCAAGAAATAAGTAATAAGTGATAAGTGACTTTCTATTAATATGAGAGTTATAGGTCAATTTATGCACGAAGTATTTAATTGATTAAATAATTTAAGAGAGTTATAGAAAAAATAATTTAAAATGTAGCAAAACAAATGCAGTATTTTAAATATTTTAGCCATGTAAAATAAGAAGCATACACTATTTTTCAATTTAAATAAAATTTACAAATCAAGTCTAAATTTATTCTTTTACTTCCTTTTTTCAAACAGATTTGCTTTAAGATTTATTAGAAAACTTTATTCCAGAAAACTCTTCGCAGAATTAAGGCTTCTGGGAAAGTATCAGATTCCAAGCGAAGTCTTCAAAGAGAGCCAATAACTGTGAAATGAGTTAACCATTCGAAACATATTTCCGTTTTAAATGCCGAAGAGTTATACCCTACTTTCGAATTTCCTTCCCTAAACGTGACATGAAATCGAAAACGTCTTTCAAAATATCTTTTTTTCTCTTGTCTACCATCTTATTTTTGTGTACCATCATCCAGTCAGTGTCGCCAGTTTGAAAATATTCATCCTCAACAAAATGCGTCTTCTTCTTCACATCACTGTGCCTTGAGTGGAGTTGCCCTTTTACAGCTTAGGAATGATGTGCGTGAGATGTCTGATTGGGCTCTGTGACGCTATACAGTCATATGAAACCGGCACCTACGGTTTAAAGTGGATTCCGAATCGCTAAAAACTCCATGGCAACATGGAGACTCGAACCCGAAACCTGTGGCCCCAGGTTCCAGAGGGCTAGACATTCTAGCCCTTGGAAGTAGGTCTGACCCCATCCATCTACCCATCTGCCTCGATATCTGCCAGTAGGCTGACGGACTTTTCCCACCACGGAGGTTACATGTCACTTTGTGCACGGAGTATTTAACTGGTAAACTAATTTGCAAGTGTTATACAAAAATAATTAAAAATGTTGCTAAACTAACGCTGCAGTTTAAATGTTTAAGTGATGCAAAATAAAAGGCATATATTATTTCTCAATTTAGATAAATTTGCAAATAAAATTTAAATTTATTCTTTTTCTTTCTTTCTTCAAACAGATCTCCTTTCAAGATTTATTAGAAAACTTTATTCCAAAACACTCTCTGCAAAATTAAGACTTCGGGAAAGTATCAGATTCCGACGGAGTCTCCCAAAGAGAGTCACCAACTGTGAAACGAGTTAACCATTCGAAAAATATTTCCGATTTGAATGCCAAAGAGTTATACCCTACTTTTCCTTCAATGAACGTGACATGAAATCGGACACGTCTTTCGAAATATTCTTTTTTTTTTTTTTTTGTCTACCATCTTATTTTCGTGTCCTCTCATCTAGTCAGTGTCGCCAGTTTGAAAATATTCATCTTCAACAAAATGTGCCTTCTTCTTTTGTCATCTTCTTGCATTACATTTTCGGCGACGCTGATGCCAACGTTTATTTTTTTTTTGTTATTTACAGAAATGTTTCAAAACATGCAGCTCTGTGCTTTTATATCTGAGGGAAAAAAGAGGTGAACGAGACACGCATCTTAACTACTTTTTCCCCATTTACCAAGTTTGTAAACCCTTTAAGTTACCATAAAATTCGTATTTTTATGGTGTTGGGCCATCTAAAAAGAGAAAAAAATAGCTGTAAAATGTGGAAAAGTAGAGTACTTTTAGAATTTTCAATAACGAAATGAGTCTTTCACATTTTTTTTTGTTTTATTAGTGTATGAATATTTCATTGATTAGAAGTGCATATTTTCCAGTTTAAGAAGGCCTTCGTCTATTGGTCTATTGGGAACATAAAACTAAATAGATTTAGTAATATGAAAGTATAAATATCTTCAATTTTGTTTATTTTATCTACTTTAATCCGCTCATCTGTAACTTAGTTCTTATTTAATATTTCGAATGATTATAAAAAACTTAATCATCGTTGGAAATAAAATATAATTAAATAGTAATAGAAAATATCATTTTTTTTATAATAAAAAAATTATTTAATCATTATTCTTCATATTAGAAAAGGATTTCACCAGTATTTTTCATTTATCATTTTTTTATGATATCATCAATTTTTTTATAATAGAAAATAAAATAACTATTACGATAATTGTAATAGTAAAGCGTTTCGATTTTTTTTTTATGTTTTGTCCCAAATTTCTAGATTATGTTGTAGAATTAGTTTCAGTTTTAGTAAAGTTCTAGACTAATTTTAGTTTTTATGTTAATTTACGATAAAAAAAAAAAAAAATTTCTGATAAACAATTATTTATTTTTTATTTGCTACATTAATGTATGTACCTGTTATTCCATTTTTAATTATCGCTGAAATGTTTACCAATTGCAGATTCATATATTTTATTTTATCATTTTTTGAAATAGCTTTGATTTATTTGTATTTTTTTTGTCTTATAGAAATAAAAAGTACTTCCTTTTTTTATAATATTGATTTCATGTCAAGTAAATATATAAAAAATAGCTTGCCTTGTTTTTGTTTGTTGAAAACATGCAATCATTTCTAAAACTACTCTGAAGAAAAACGTAAAATGTAGGATTTCTTTCAAATCATTTCCTGATTATTCAAATTTTAAATCCTGTCCAAAATACTATAGATAAATATTATTTAAACAATTATTGATTTGAACGTTTCTAGTAATATAAAAATATAAAGAGACAAAAAAAATACAGCCACTAAAAACAGAAAGATATATCTAAATTACTCAGAAAATATAATAAATCAAGTTAATATAAAAAAAAAATATTAGCAGATGAATTATTATAAAAAATTAATTTAAAAAAAGTTTATGTAAGTCACTGAATCCAATATCTCATAAATAAATGTTTTTAGTTTTCAATTCGAACTGTTATCAGCAGTTTCAACAACAACAACTTCATTTCTACTCATTCTTATTTGCATAATCAAACTTGATTTTTATGAATACTTTAATCTAGTAAGAAATGACATACCTTTCAATCTATTTTGGGACAATTCAGAAAAGAAGATGTCTTTATCACTTTATCTTAATTAAAAGTTGAATAACATAATTTTGGTCAGGGGGTCGGTGGAATAACATAAAAAGGTACGCCATTTTGTGGTTAATGAGCAGGTATCTTAAAAGATTGCTTCTGAGATAATTTGATTTGAGCCTCTTATAGGAATATGTCTTACGTCAACTTCAATGACGTCCCCTGTCTATCAAGAATTACTAGAGTATTTTATCGAATGTTGTCAGTACCAAAAACAATATAGCAATAAAACAAAACTCTTTACTTGTACTACTTATATTTTTCAGGATTAAAATTCGTCTGTAATTCTAGGATAGCAATATATTCATATTTTTTCTGAGAAAATGGATTTAATGGTCTAATTAAAAAATAATTTGCATTATCTTAAATGATGTCTTCGAAATAACATTAAGAATACATTTTTTCTCATAATTTAAAAATTGAATGATAATATTGAAAAATTATACATATGTAATATAAACTTAACCTAATTTTAAAATGAGCTTGTATTATGTTAATAATAAGTATGAATACAGAAAAAAATTATAATAGGAAGGAGTTAATAGAATTAATATAAATATATATAATTTTATCATAATTTTAAAATAGTATAATTTCTATTAAATTTTAAACAAGATATATGTTAAAATAATTTTAAATAGTTAAACAATTATGTGTTTCAAAGAAATACAATAGTAAAAAATAATAATAGGCCTTAAAAATATAGTTTAATATACTTTTAAAGTACTACAGAAAAAAATATAGCATTATATTACATTTTAAATTATATTATTATTTTACATTATTGTGCACTATATTACATTTTAAAACAACCATAGTATTAAATTTAATATAATTTTTTTAAAAGTCTGCTAGAAATATAAATTCTAAAAATCAACTCAAATCTTTAGGGGGACATATAAAAAAAATAGGAAGAGATATTTATAAAAAGTAATAGTATTAAATTTATTATAAAATTTAGGAGAATTATTATTTAAATTTAGGAAAATTTATTATAAGCATGAGGGGACAAAAACTTGATATTAGCAAATTCAGGCATAGGTTTCAAAAACTATATTAGTGAGTTAAAAGTCTGAAAAACATTATCTATGATTAGTAGAATATTACACAAAATGCTGATGTAGCATTGGAAAAAAAAAAAAAATTTTAACACTAAAAATATTTTCAAAATAAATATATATAAAACTACAAAATATTTTTATTTCACTTCACTTTTTTGCAAAGTAGGCAATATGCATTTTATTTTTATTATAAAGTATTCACATGCATCATTTTTTTTATTTAAAAAAAAAATCTATGTTAACAAATTTCTTCCCTTATTAAGAACATAATGAATCTTTAATATAGAAAAACTTCAAGATACTTTTTTAATAAATACCCTTAGAATTCTGTAAAATGAAAATTTTTATTGATGCCTCAAAGTATCAGCTTTCTTTCTAGTTTTTTTTATTTTTTAATCTTATTTTACGACATCTGAAAATGACATTGTATGAAGTTTATTAGAAACATTAAAAACAGAGCCATTCCTTCAGTCTCCGATATAATAAAAAGGATTAACTATATTTCATACGTTTCTTCGATACCAAATTCTGGGCTTGTCAGGAATTTTACTAGTTTAGAAATACTCTGGTGTGTGAATGCCAAAGCTTTCCCCATAAGAACTGAAATATTTCATTTAAAGAAGAACTGTAACAGTTGTTTTTGAAATACCATTTTTAAAAATGTCACATAAAGCAATAAAATGGGCTTATTTGGGGGAGCGTATATTACAGAGTTACCACCAAAAACTTTACTTAAATTTGCTGCAAAATATAGTGTGCTAAATTTTTATTTATGATTTCAATAAATAATTGGTGTGAGAAAAAATATTTTATTCTTAATTCAAACATACTTTTAATTAATTTAAATTAACCTATTTCCTATTTGGAAAAACATTTGAACCCATTGATTACCATTTTGAAAAAAAAAATTAATCCAATTTATTCAAATTTAAAAAAATCATCTGATCACAAAAATCATTTTGAAAAAAAATGTTCACTGTAGAACAATTTTAAAATGTTTTTTAATAAACGCCCTTAGAGTTCTTATGACACCCGTACATGCACCCCTTAGTTTTCTTGTTAGAAAACAATATCCGTGAAAGTCGCGAAGGGCAAATTATTCTATAAATCGCTAGTTATAAATTAAAAAAAATTTAGGATAAAAAAATTGTTAAGCCCCTATAATAGAAATATAGACTTAATATTTGAAAGAAAAACCAAATAAAAAATATTTAAATAGAGCATAATCAAATAAAATTAAAATTTTTAATATTTTAATTTCTAGAAAATAGGACGACAGTGAACCAATATGATGTTAGAACAAAACAGATAGCGCCAGTTACGTAATATGAGTTTGGATTAAATTTGAATTTAACAGTAAAAGATAAGTTTTTAATTTAACCGAAAACGGAATCATTATTCGTGATTTTTAATAATTTGCCAGATAAAAAAAAAATATATATTTGATTCATTGTAAAAAAACGGAAATATGAACAGACACACATTTTTTACTTGTTATGTATATACAGATATATTCAATACTTCATTCGAATTTATAAAACTATTCATAACTAATTGGCTTAATAAACTTCAGTTAGTCTAAATTTAGATAATTGTAGTTGACGGTGTGTTCAGACGCAGTGTGCTTATAAATGATGTCTCTTCTTAGACATTTACAAATTTAATTTTTTTTCTCTTTGCTGACTAATATTTATGTTAAGTCCTCTTTTCTCACAATCTTTAAAGCGAAGCTTTTGTGGTGAAAAACTCCCCAGAAAAAGTTCGGTGCCACAAAAGTTTGAGCGCTCAGTTTAAGCCAACGGGAGATCTCTTCAAATAATTACCTTCCTACTTATCGCGACTAATTAACTTTGGGTGCCATTCTGGATCCTCCAGCGAACTAGAACCTACTTTAAGCCAGCATTGCATAGGGTTTTAGGGTTTTTTTTATCCATATTTTCAGAGAGTTCTCTTTCGAAGGTGCAGTAAGACTAAGTTCAATCAAATATTACTAGAGCATCTCAAGAAGATTCTTCAGAATCATTTTTTAAACGTATGAGCATCTATTAAATTGAATTTAAATAATTGTTCCACGATAGTAAAAATGACAGATATTTTTTTACACAAAAATGACAGAAAAAAAGGGGTAAGTTTGTTTTATAATTCACAAAAGAAATTATCATTATTTATGTACAAAATCATCAATAGAGAATGTCAGGTTTCTAAACTCTACAACTCAAGAACAGCCGAGTTATTTTTGATAAAATGAATAAAAATTTAAATTGTTTAAGCTATGTAAGTGAAGTAAAATCAGCCTGGAAGTTGGTTGGAGCATTCTCGTATTTTTATCCTTATTATGATGAACTATAATGATGTATATAAGTTATATTTGCGATTATTTCTTTCATATGTTTGACAACACCTACTTAAGTGCATCAGCAACGCCCTCTATATACTGAATGAACTTCGTCAGAAACGGGCAATTTCCTTGTATGTGTGAAAGTCACATCTTTCCCTCTTTGTCATTAACTTTTGATGTTTATCCGTATATCTGTCCATAAATTAAGGATAATGAAGTTCAGGCAAAGAAAGAGACAGAAGCAAAACAAATTGGACTTATTTGTAAAGTCTATTTATTAAAAAAAGGTAAAGAGCAAAAAAGATGCTATATGTTTGACATAATTTATAAAAATTGCGATTTTTACTCCCTGGAGAAAAATTTAAAAAAAGAACCTTTTTACAAAAAACAGTATAATATGGTTAGTATAATGGTTAATATGGAGTATGTCTCCCGGACGATGCAATACAGGCCTTACAATGCCTAGGCGTGCTGAGTATCAAATTATCAATCTGATCTTGGGGAATATTACACCACTGATCAAGCAATACCCTCCGAAGTTCCGGTTGACAGGTGGGAGGGGGGTTGACGGGCTGCAATTCGTCGGCCAAGCATATCCCACACATACTCGGCGTTCATCATTCGGCGTTGTAACTCGGGGGCGACCTGTGCTGTAACATATACTCACATTACCATCATCTTGGAATCGTTGCCAAACCCCGGAGATGACAATCTGGGCGATTCCAAGTTCCACGGATACTTCCAGCTGGGTACGTCCACATTCCAGTCGTTCGATAATTCTACCTCGTAAAAAATCATCCAAATGCTTCCTTTGTGCCATAACTATGCGGTATTGTACTGAAAGGCTTTTAAAGCTCTTGTGAACAATTTTACTTCTTTGCCACCATTCCTTATACACTACAGTGACAAAAGTCATGGGATAGTAATATGCAAATTTTCAGATGGCAGTAGCATCGCGTAGAACAGGTATAAATGCGCAGTGCTTTCGCAGAGCTTTCATTTCTGTTCAAGTTATTCATGTGAAGAGGTTTTGACGTGATGATGACCGCACGACGGGAATTAACAGTCTTTGAACGCGGAATGTTAGTTGGAGCTAGACGCATGGGTCATGCCATTTCGGAAATCGTTAGGGAATTCAACATTCCCAGATCCAATGTGTCAAGAGTGTGCCGAGAGTATGAAATTTCAGGCATAACATCCCACCATAGACAGCGCAGTGGTCGACCGCCTGCACTTAACGACCGAGGCCGGCGACGTCTGCAAAGAGTCGTAAATTCTAACAGACAAGCAACACTGCGTCAAATAACCGCAGAAATCAATGTGGGACGTACAAGGGACTTGTCTGTTAGAACTGTGCGGAGAAATTTTGCTTTCTTGGGCTATTCCAGCAGAAGACCGACTCGAGTGCCTTTACTGACAGAACGACATCGCTTGCAGCGACTCTCGTGGGCACGTGAGCATATCGGTTGGTCCCTAGATGAATGGAAAACCGTGGCCTGGTCCGATGAGTCACGATTTCAGTTGGTAAGAGCTGATGGTAGGGTTCGAGTGTGGCGAAGACCCCACGAAGCCATGGACCCAAACTGTCAGCAAGGCACTGTTCAAGCTGGTGGGGGCTCCGTAATGGTGTGGGCTGTTTTTTCATGACATGGACGTGATCCTCTGGTGTGACTGGACCGAACATGGACTGGAAATGCTTATGTTCAGCTACTTGGAGATCACTTGCAGCCATTCATGGACTTCATGTACCCAAACAACGATGGGATTTTTATGGATGACAATGCACCATGTCACCGGGCCACAACTGTTCGCGATTGATTTGAAGAACATTCTGGACAATTCCAACGAATGATCTGGCCACCTAGATCGCCCGATATGAATCCCATCGAGCATTTATGGGACATCATCGAGAGGTCTGTTCGTGCCCAAAATCCTGCACCATCAACGCATTCACAATTATGGACGTCTATCGAGACAGCATGGCTCAATATTCCAGCAGAAGACTTCCAACGTCTTGTTGAGTCCATGCCACGTCGAATTGCTGCACTTCGCCGAGCGAAAGGAGGGCCGACACGATATTAAGAGGTATCCCATGACATTTGTCACTTCAGTGTATACCCCTCTCTTACACTCTCGTCATTGTGACGTACTATCCGCGCCATCTGGTGGTTTCCTGTAATTTGCATATTCTTCTTCAAGATGTGTGTGATAATTCTACAGGTGAAATTTTTATTTCAGAGTTCAATTTCTGTGTGATTCTGAATTATCCTTAATTTATGGACATGAGTGTATAATAAATAATTGCTACATAATTTGTGCTCATCATAATTAATCCTATTTTCCCCATTAACGTATTGAAATTATACTGGGGATACTCTGTATTGTGAAATGATTATGATTTCTTTTTTTCTTTTTTGGAAATAATGGCGCCAGTTATTGCAGAAAAAACTTTTTCCAAAACATGATGTAAAATGGGTAACAGCCTGTCGGGAATAAAAAAGAGGCATCAAATTCGATATATAGCATTAAAATATAATTAATTTGATAAAAATTAAGATGTATACTAAATTAATTATGAGTTACTTTAATTAATGAGTTATTTTTGTTAAAATGTATAAAAATTTAAATGGCTTAAACCGTAACAGGGGAGTTACAAAGGAAGACATAACAGGGGATGCATGTCTCAAAGACTTATTGTTATGCAATTTTTAAAAATGTTTTATTAAAATATCGTTCTCATAATTCTTTTAGATGATTTTTAAATTTTAACTGTCAGAAAAAAATTATTTTCGCATTTTAAAGTCAAATAAAACATTTCCGAGAAACTTTTGCCACAGCATTAGATTTTTCGATAAAAACCATAAAGTGCACTAAATTTAATAAAGTTAATAATTAAAACATATATATCATATATTAATTCTTGTGATTTATTTATTAATATGTAAAAAAATCTCAATAGGGGAAAATTCAATATAGCACCGTACAGAAAAATTCTGACACTATCTAATATATCAGTACCTAGAGTACAATATCTCACAGATTACCTAGAAGCAAATAATTATGTCCTTGTTTTCTTTAGCACATCCATTGCATGATTTTGCGTGCATTCCAAATGAAAAGGGTTTCGGAAACATAAACATAAGTATGCGATCTTTTTTTTCATGTTTGACACAAACTACGTTTTCCCTCGATTTTAATTTTCTTTCATCTGCGCACTGCTTTACATTCTGTGTATTCCTCTTTTATTTACATTCGTATCCTTGGTTTATAAACCTATTACATTTGTTGGAGTCTTTAAAATGCAATCACTGAATAAATACTTAATTTTAAATGAATATTTCTGTCAACAATGCTACTCTTGCGTCGTCATATTTTAGAACGAAAAACTGAGTACTGCCTTATGTTGTTCATAATTCTATCCGATTCTTAAAATCAATGAATGAACTTTTTATGCCATGAATTTAATGAGATCCTTTCATAGAATGCTACACTTGGACTGTCAAGGTTCTGAACTGAGGTCAGAAGCTAAAAGCAAGAGACCTGTTGTTGTTGTTGTTGTTTCTTATCCCACTTGTCTGGCCAAGCCCACAAGCCCATATGGACTCATGATTGAAGGGGAAGGAAGCAGCTTCTGTTGTGATTTAGCACCCGTAGGTAGAAGCCTGACTTTTGCTCCGTGACGCTCTTACAGTCATAGAAGACCGGGACCTACGGCTTAAAGTGGATTCCGAACCACTACAAACATCCATGGCACCGCCGGGATTCGAACCCGAAACCTGTGGCACCGAGCGCCAGAGCGCTAGACACTCGGCCATTCAGGTCCCAAATTTGCCAACGGCACGCAGTGTTCCCAGGTGGTCACCCACCCAAGTACTGACCGCGCCCAATGCAAGAGACCTACTAGATAAATGAGTAAATAATTTTTTTTTACCACTACAAATTTTAAAAAGTAATAATTATTATTAATTTAATTTTATACCAATTTTTCAAATGCAGATAATTTAAGAAATGTGGTACTTCTTAAAAAAATCGAAATGCCGTAGAAAATTCGAAAAGCACTACATAAAACTTCTATAAAGAAGCACTATTAATAGCGAAGAAGTTACAACATTTTGATAAAAAAAGCACTCTTTATACATTTCCCTTTTGATCCAATTGGCTATCATTAGCTTGTTAAAACTAACAGGGAGCGATGAAAGTAGTTCTTCCTTAAAAGCAGCTTTCAGGGACAATGGGTTTCTGCACGCCCCTCATTCTATTAGGAAAAGTCAACAATGGGTAACTGAAAGGACTTGATTCCAAAAAACCTAAAACAATTCAAAGTAAGAAAAACAGAACAATTCGGCACTTCCAGAAAGATGTCACAATCGATCCCCGAGAACAGAGCAGTGAAGAATTTGTTCAATTTTTCCAGAGCAAAGAATTATTTGGGTTTCAGAGAAAGAGAATGTAATTCCTGACTTGAAGAACTAACTCTAAATTAAAGATTTTCCATTGCCGTGATTTCAGAGCATAAAACTTTGCGGAAAATGGGGTCAGCTCAATTTCTTTTCCTTTGGTCCTACACATATGATAAGTCAATGCTTTTATTTTCTCTGTTTTGTGATTTTTCTTCATTTCGCGGATTTAAACTCAGCACTTTAACGAAATAAAATATATTTAAAGTATATTGAAACAAAAGAAAAAAATAAGCTTCTCTGTGCCTAGAAAAATGTTGGAAAATATCTACCCCAATTGTAAACAATCGTAAAGAGAATTAAAATGTTAGGTGATAGACAGCGCTTTTGAGGTCATTCGATAATTTTTTGTGATGATATAAAGCATCTTTACCCGTAGGTAATTTCTAGAGTATATATTATTATATGAATTCTGAACTTACCAACATCCATATAATGTAAGACTTGAACGGAAATTGACAAATTGCTTGAAAATTTTACAAGGAATAATTCGTAACTAAACAGGAGCTTGGATTTTTTTTTAATATACAAAAATCCATACGTTGACAAATTGAAGCTTATATCAGTGTTACAGGTCTCAGTGTTTTTTTTATATATATTATTTTTTTTCAGCAGAAACGGGCAGGATGCTTGAAAGTTCTACAACGAATAATTGCTAACTAAATAACAGCTTCGAATTTATTTTATTATAAAATATTATATTTTAAGATATATATTATAAAAAAATTCTAAAGCACATTCCTTTACAATTAATCGCCTGTACTTAATTCAAATTAGCGCAATTAATCCTCTATCTATTTACTCAATATACCTGGTTCTGTTAAAATCATACCTGTACATACCTATGATGAAAATCACAAACAAAAGTGTATTTCAATTATTTTAAAATCAAGCAAAAACAAATCATTTAATTATAACGGACTTATAAAGAATTCTAAAACAAACTTATTCTTTTACAATTAATCTTCTGCGCATAATTCAAATTAGAGCAATTATTCATCCATTATTATTGTTCAAATAACTAATATTGGTATTGTTGTCAGAGATTTAAAGAAATATACCATATACCATATATATATATATATGTATATCAACTAATTTTAGTGTAGTGTAAAAAAAAAAAAAAAATCCTATAGTATAAAAATAATTATTTTTTAAAATTTCTTACAATTAAAAGTTTGATGTAATGTTCTTTATCTTTAATTTATTGAAATCTTATAATAAGTACAAAACTATAAAAAAGAGGGATCAATGAAATGAGAAACTTCATAGACTAACAATTCCAGCTTAGGATAGAATTGTTCCCTCTTTTTCATCATGCAATTCCCTCTTTTCCCGTAAAAGTGGGGAAAAAACATTTGCTCTTGAGAGCTGATCCCGGTTCTTCAGCACTTCAGTATAAAGCTTAATCAGACTTTTCCAGCAATCAGCCGAGTGATGAGGCCGCCCTTGAAAAAGCAAACAGGATTCGTCTGCAACCCTCGCGTGCTGAAAAGTCCTTCCTGCCCCCTCTTCACTTCAGTTGTTGTCTTCGGATTGAGCACAGATGCAGCAGAGGAGTCAGAACTGAAAGAATTTCGATTTCTCAAGATGTTCCGATTCTCTTTTCTGTTCGAGTTGAAAAATTACGAGTTGCATACTTTTTCTGACTTTTGAAGTTATTGAAAATAGTGCAGAAATGTTTGTGAATGTTGAGCAGGAGCTATTGGAAGGTGATAAATATGACCTGAAATGCCAAAGAGTGCGAAATTAAGAATATACTTTGTTAATTAATGCTACTTGAATCATTATTTTACAAAATAAAGAAATATAACATATTAATGTGAATTTAATGTTATACCTACCTATGTCTTATTATTAAGTTGATTTTTTATATCATTTATTGATCTATGTTTTAGTAAAATGGATTAGTTAACATTTGAAATGTTTTATTGTAATGTGTAACATATAACATAAATGTAACATATTAACGTGATTTTGGTATTATATCTACCTATATCTTATTATGAATTTCATATTTGAAATGTTTTATTTACGTTCTTAAAAAATTGTAAGTATAATCATGAAGTAGCGGTTCAAAAATGATAGATAATTAGATATTTAGTATGATTGACGAAATGCCAGGAAAACTTTTAGATCTAGAATTATTATTAAAAAAAGGAACTGTTTACCAACCACTCCTTCAACGATATCAAGCATGCATCATTGTTGATGGTAGCAATTTTTAGCATTTATTATAGACATTGAATGAAAGAAGCTAATCTATAAATAAACATTTTTTTCCCTTTAATTTCTTATTTTTGAGTTAGTGTCTCGACGTATCACTTCTGACCTAACATTCCTATACAGACAGTATATGTTTGTGTAAATTGTATTAAAGTTTATTCCATTATCTTTGAATCAGCCCATACACACATACACGTACACACACACGCACACACACACACACAAATATACACTGAAGTGACAAAAGTCATGGGATAGCAATATGCAAATTTTCAGATGGCAGTAGCATCGCGTAGAACAGGTATAAATGCGCAGTGCTTTCGCAGAGCTTTCATTTCTGTTCAAGTTATTCATGTGAAGAGGTTTTGACGTGATGATGACCGCACGACGGGAATTAACAGACTTTGAACGCGGAATGTTAGTTGGAGCTAGACGCATGGGTCATGCCATTTCGGAAATCGTTAGAGAATTCAACATTCCCAGATCCACTGTGTCAAGAGTGTGCCGAGAGTATGAAATTTCAGGCATAACATCCCACCATGGACAGCACAGTGGTCGACCGCCTGCACTTAACGACCGAGACCGGCGACGTCTGCAAAGAGTCGTAAATTCTAACAGACAAGCAACACTGCGTCAAATAACGGCAGAAATCAATGTGGGACGTACAAAGGACTTGTCTGTTAGAACTGTGCGGAGAAATTTGGCTTTCTTGGGCTATTCCAGCAGAAGACCGACTCGAGTGCCTTTACTGGCAGAACGACATCGCTTGCAGCGACTCGTGGGCACGTGAGCATATCGGTTGGTCCCTAGATGAATGGAAAACCGTGGCCTGGTCCGATGAGTCACGATTTCAGTTGGTAAGAGCTGATGGTAGGGTTCGAGTGTGGCGCAGACCCCACGAAACCATGGACCCAAACTGTCAGCAAGGCACTGTTCAAGCTGGTGGTGGCTCCGTAATGGTGTGGGCTGTTTATTCATGGCATGGACTTGGTCCTCTGGTGCGATTGGACCGAACATTGACTAGAAATGCTTATGTTCAGCTACTTGGAGATCACTTGCAGCCATTCATGGACTTCATGTACCCAAACAACGATGGGATTTTTATGGATGACAATGCGCCATGTCACCGGGCCACAACTATTCGCGATTGGTTTGAAGAACATTCTGGACAATTCCAACGAATGATCTGGCCACCTAGATCGCCCGACATGAATCCCATCGAGCATTTATGGGACATCATCGAGAGGTCTGTTCGTGCCCAAAATCCTGCAATATCAACGCTTTCACAATTATGGACGTCTATCGAGACAGCATGGCTCAATATTCCTGCAGAAGACTTCCAACGACTTGTTGGGTCCATGTAACGTCGAGTTGCTGCACTTCGCCGGGCAAAAGGAGGGCCGACACGATATTAAGAGGTATCCCATGACGTTCAGAAAGAAGCTGTTCACCAAACACTTACTTAATGACCATATTATAAGCAACCAAGAAGTTTTGTCACGTGACTCAATTTTATCTATAAAACAAATCAGAGAGCTGAATTCTTCAACCCTATACATTACAGACTCTAAACGGAAGATTACTTTGCCCTCTCGATATTTTCGGAATACGTGGCTGGACGTATTTTTGACTTGGATCCTGTCATCTGGAAAACTAAAACAACATGATTTATGATATCTTGCAGATATGTATTCTTTAATAAAGCCCTCACTAGGATGTTATAATTAATTTCTTTTCGATTTCGCTGATTTCCTGGACAACTTGTTCACACCCTGCTTTTGTACTTTTTTTTATAAAGATATATGGTCGAGTGATTGAAGTTCAGTGCCCCAATTTTCGGGTTCGAGTACCCGGCTGTGTTATGTATGCTTATAGTGGTTTGGAATCCCCTTTAATTTGTAGGTTTCTGTCTAATATGGTTGTGGAGAGTTGGGCATTGATCGTAGAGCTGACAACCCTACACAGTAAAAAGAAAACATCTCCTGTGTCGAAATCTGCTAGTAGGCAGATGTCCTTCACCCACTATGGGTGTGTTGCACCACTAAGATTAAAAGTACTTGGTAAAAGCGACCAAGTAATAAGTTACTTTATGGGAGTATTTACGAAGTACTTTAAGTGAGTATCAAGTAATAAGCAATAAGTGATAAGTGACTATCTAGTATTATGAGAGTTATAGGTTAATTTGTGCACGAAGTATTTAATTGATGAACTCATTTACGAGAGTTATAGAAAAATAATTTAAAATGTAGCAAAACAAATGCAATAATTTAAATGTTTTAGCCATGCAAAATAAGAAGCATATACTGTTTCTCAATTTAAATAAAATTTACAATTAAAATCTAAATTTATTCTTTTATGTCCTTTTTTAAACAGATCTGCTTAAGATTTATTAAAGAACTTTATCCCAGAAAACTCTTCGCAGAATTAAGGCTTCCGGAAAGTATCAGATTCCAACGGAGTCTCCAAAGCGAGCCAACAACTGTGAAATGAGTTAACCATTCGAAAAATATTTCCCATTTGTATGCCAAACAGTTATACCCTACTTTGGAATTTTCTTCCCTGAACGTGACGTGAAATCGAAAACGTCTTTCAAAATATTTTTTTCTTTTTTGTCTACAGTCTTATTTTTGTATCCTCTCATCTAGTCAGTGTCGCCATTTTGAAAATATTCATCCTCTACAAACTGCGCCTTCTTCTTTTGTCATCTTCTTGCATTGCATTTTCGGCAACGCTGATGCCAACGTTTTTTTGTTATTTACAGAAATGTTTCGAAACATGCAGCTCTGTGCTTTTGTATCTGAGGTGAACGAGACACGCATCTCAACTACTTTTTCCCTCTTTGCGAAGTTTGTAAACCCTTTAAGTTTCTATAAATCCGTATTTTTTATGGTGAAGGTCCATCTAAAAAATAACCAAATAGCTGTATAAATGTGGAAAAATAAAGTACTTTTAAAATTTTCAATAAAGATATGAGTCTTACACAATACTTTTTTGTTTATCAGTGTATGAATATTTTTGATTAGAAGTGTATATTTTCGAAACAAGTTGTTTTGTTTAACAAACATTTTGTCTATTGGAATTATAAAACTAAAACATAATTATCGTTTGAAATAATTATTATTTTCTATCGTAATAGAGACATAATTAAATCGGAAAAGAAATTATTATTTTTTATATTATCATTATTTTTTGATACTATTATCATTAATTTTGATACCTTTATCATCATTACTATAATTATTCTTTCATACCATTATCGTCCTTATTATCATTATTTTTTCATAATAAAAAGGATTCAATTATTATTTTTCACACCAGAAAATAATTTCAGAATTGAAAAGCATTTCTGATTTTTTTTTGATCATCATTTTTTATGATATTATCATAATGTTTCCATTATAGAAATTATATTTACTATTATCGTAATTCTATCGCAATAGTAAATTTTTACAATTTTTCTTTTTTATGTTTTGCACCAAAGTTCTTTTTTATGTTCTAGTAGGCAATAAAAAAAAAATATTTATTTGAATATCAAATATTTATTTTTTTATGTGGTGCATTAGTATGTGTACCTGTTATTCCTTTTTTTAATTATCAGTCAAATATTTATGAAATGAAAATGCATTTATTTTATTTTATTATTTTTTGAAATGGTATAGAGAGTTACACGTCACTTTGTATACGAAGTATTCAACTGGGTAACTAATTTACAAGAGATATAGAAAAAAATAATAAATGCAGCATTAAAAATTATAAAAAAAATTCCATGTTTCAAAGGTTTAAATCATGCAAAATAAACGGCATATAATGTTCATCAATTTAAATAAAATTTACAAATAAAGTCTGAATTTATTCTTTTGTTTCCTTTTTTTCAAACAAATCTGCTTTACGATTTATTAGAAAACTTTATTCCAGAAAACTCCTCGCAGAATTAAGGCCTCCGGAAAGTATCCAATTCCAACGGAGTCTCCAAAGGGAGCCAACAACTGTGACATGAGTTAACCATTCGAAAAATATTTCCGATTTGAATGCCAAAGAGTTATACCCTACTTTCGAATTTCCTTCCCTAAACGTGACGTGAAATCGAAAACGTCTTTTGAAAAATTTGTTTTTGTCTACCATCTTATTTTTGCGTCCTCTCATCTAGTCAGTGTCGCCAGTTTGGAAACATTCATCCTCAACAAAATGTGCCTTCTTCTTTTGTTATCTTCTTGCATTACATTTTCGCCAACTTTTTTTGTTATTCACAGAAATGTTTCGAAACATGCAGCTCTGTGCTTTTATATCTGAGGGGGAAAGAGGTGAACGAGACACGCATCTCAACTACTTTTTCCCTTTTTTCCACGTTTTGTAAACCCTTTAAGTTTCCATGAAATCCGTATTTTTATTGTGTTGGGCCATCTAAAAAAATAAACAAAATAGTTGTAAAATGTGGAAAAATAGAGTACTTTTAGAATTTTCAATAAAGTAATGAATCTTACACAGTACTTTTTTTTTTTTTTTTTTATCAGCGTATGAATATTTCATTGATTAGAAGTATACGTTTTCCAAATTATTTGTCTGGCTTAACAAAGAGTTTGTCAATTGGAAACATAAAATTAACTAAATTGATTAATATTGAAGTGTAAATATCTTCTAGTTTGTTTATTTTATCTACATTAATTCGCTAATCTGTAACGTAATTCTTTATTAATATTTAGTATGATTATGGGAAACCTATTTATCGTATGAAATAATTTATATTTTCTATCGTAATAGAAACATAATTAAAACGTTATACAAAATATCATTATTTTTCCATAATAGAAAATTATTTCATCATTATTTTTCCATAATAGAAAATTATTTCATAATAGAAGATAATTTCTTCGTTATTTATCCGTCATCAATATTTATCATTCTTCGTTATTTATCATTCTATGATATTATCATTATTTTTTAAAAATATAAAATATATTTACTATTACAGTAATACTATTGTAATAGAGGTTTAAGATTTTTCTTTTTTATGTTTTGCACCAAATTTCTAGATTTTGTTCTAATTAACAATATAAAAAAATTTATTTGGAAATCAACTATTTATTTTTTATTTGCTGCATTACTATGTGTACCTGTTATTCCATTTTTATTTATTGTTGAAATATTTACCAAATGGAGATTCATTCTTCTATTTCATTATTTTTTCGAAATAGTTTCGATTTAATAATATTTTTTTTTACCATATAGAAATAAAAAAGTATTTCCTTTTTTATAGCATTGATTTTATTGTAATAAAATAAATAAAAAAAATAGTTTGCTTTTTTGTTGTTTGTTGAAAACATGAAATCATTGCTAGAAATACTCAGAAGAAAATCTTAAAATGGAGGGGTTTTTTCAAATCATTTCCTGATTATTCAAATTTTAAATCATGTCAATACTATAAACAAATATTATTTATATAACTATTAGTCTGAACGTTTTTAATATTAAATAATATTATTACATAACTAATATTTCTATTAACACCTCTTTTTCACAATCTTTAAAGCGAAGCTTTTGTGGTGAAAAACTCCCCAGATAAAGTTCGGTGCCACAAAAGTTTGAGCGCTCAATTTAAGCAAACAGGAGATCTCTTCAAATAATTACCTTCCTGCTTATCGCAACTAATTAACTTTGGGTGCTATTCTGGATCCTCCAGCGAACTGCAACCTACTTTAAGCTTGGAGTGTATAGGCTTAAGGAGGATTTTTTTCATCCCTCTTTTCAAAACGTTCTCTTTCAAAGCTGAAGTAGGACTCAGTTCAATCAAATATTTGTAGAACTTCTTAAGAAAATTCTTCAGAATCATTTTTTATGAGCATCTATCAAATTGAATTAAATAATTTTTTCAGGGCAGTAAAAATGGCAGAAGTTATTTTTTTTTCTACAAAAATGATAACAAAGAAATTGGGTAATTTTGTTTTATAACTCTCCATGGAAAAATTATTTTTAAATTACGATTATTTGTGTACAAAGTCATCAAAAGAGAATGTCAGGTTTCCAAATTCTGTAATTCAAGAACATCTGAGTTATTTTTGTTAAAATGCTAAATTTTTTTTATTATTTTACCCTTAAAAGGGGAGGGGAAAATTAAACATAACAGGAGATGTGCGGCCTCAGAGAGCGAGCATTGTTATGAATTTAAAAAAAAAAGTTTAATCAAAATATTATTCTGATATTCATTTAGATGTTCTTAACTTTTAATTGCCAGAAAAATTTGTTTTTACATTTTAAAGTGAAATAAAACTTTTCCGAGAAGCTTTTGCCTGAGCCTTAGATATTTCGATAAAAATCATAAATTACAGTAAATTTTATAAAATTAATAATAAAAATGGATCTGCTATGTATTAACTGTTATACTTTATTTATTTAATATGTAAAAACCTCAATAGGGGAAAATTCAATGTATCACAAAAAAATACAAAAAAAAAAAAAAAAAAAAATTCTCACACTATCTGAACTATCAGTATCTCACAGATGTCCTGGAAACAAACAACTAAATCCTCGTCTTCTTTAACACATTCAATGCATAATTTTGCGTGCATTAAAAAAAAACAGGGTTTTGGCAAGATAAGCATAAACATGCTGTCTTTCTTTTCTTGCTTGTACATGTTTTCCTTGATTTTAATTTTATTTCATTACCTAATTTTGCTTCTTACACTAAATTCCGTTTTATCATCAGGCTCAATTTTCAATATATTTTCGGATATTCAACTCTTGTATGCAGTAGTGGTAGGACTAAATCTCCCGTTAATCATTTCAAAAACACCATCCTGATCGTAACAGTGTTTTCGGAATAGCCTTGGTGCAAAATATCTGCATTTATTGTGCTCATATCTATTAAGCCGGTACAAAAGAGCCGTTAGACAACGTATTGTCGTCCTGCTGTATGAACGAACAGATGATGCTTTTTCGTCTACTGCATCAACCCTTCGGTTCTGTGGTAAAAGGCTATAGTTGTTTCTGAGTGAGAGAAATCATTATCGAAAGAAGAAATTTCAGAATCTATAGAAGGGTAACTTTCATAGACAAGATCTACTTCATAGTCATCCCCTCCACTAAAATCACTTCTAACTTTATGTAGAATCTTTTACAGCTCTTCTGCATAACGCAGATCAGGTGGATAAATAAATCTCCTCGAACCTAATTTAATAGTCAACGTGTACAATAATAACAACTCAATTTTAAATAAATATTTCTATCAACATTGCTTCCCTTCCGTCATGATATTTTAGAACGAAAAACTCCAGATTACTGTCATTGGTCAACATTGCTTCCATTGCGCCATCGTATTTTACAACGAAAAACTCGAGAGTAGTGACATTGGTCAATACTGCTCCCCTTGCGTTATGATAATTTTGAACGTAAAAATACAACTCTAACCAATTCTTAAAATCAATGGATGAAATTTTATCTCATAAGTAATACAAATTGCTCAATTTTTTCAGAGCAAAGTATTGTTTAAGTTTCAGGGAAAGAGAATGTAATTCCTGACTTGAAGAACCCTAAATTAAAGACTTTTCCATCGACGTGTTTTCAGAGCATTAAACGTTGCGGAAAATGGGCTCAGCTCAATTTATTTTCCTTTTGTCCTACACATATCATAAACCATTTGATTTTATTTTCTGTGTTAATAATTTTTTTTCCTTTCGCGAATTTAAACTCGGCACTTTAACGAAATAAAATATATTTAAAATATATCGAAGCAAAAGAAAAAAATAAGCTTCTCAGTGCCTAGAAAATGTTGGAAAATATCTACCCCAATTGTAAACAGTCGTAAAGAGAACTAAAATAAACTTTTTTCTTGCCATAGAATATGGGTTTATATCTAGGTGATGGACAGCGCTGTTGAGGTCATTCGATAATTTTTTGTGATGACATAAAGCACCTTTACCTGTAGGGAATTTCAAGAGTATATATTATTATATGAATTCTGAACTTACCGACATCTATATAATGTAAGACTTGAACGGAAATTGACAAGTTGCTTGAAAATTTTACAAGGAATAATTCGTAACTAAACAGGAGCTTGGATTTTTTTTAATATACAGAAATCCATACGTTGACAAAGTGAAGCTTATATCAGTGTTACAGGTCTCAGTGTTTTTTTATATATTTTTTTTTTTTTCAGCAGAAACGGGCAGGATGCTTGAAAGTTCTACAACGAATAATTGCTAACTAAATAACAGCTTCAAATTTATTTTATTATAAAATATTATATTTTAAGATATATATTATAAAAAAATTCTAAAGCACACTTATTCATTTACAATTAATCGCCTGTATTTAATTCCAATTAGCTTAATTAATCCTCTATCTATTTACTCAATATACCTGGTTCTGTTAAAATCATACATACCTGTGATGAAAATCACAAACAAAAGTGTATTTCAATTATTTTAAAATAAAGCAAAAACAAATCATTTAATTATAACGGACTTAAAATCATATAAAATAATTCTAAAACAAACTTATTCTTTTACAATTAATCTTCTGCACATAATTCAAATTAGAGCAATTATTCGTCCATTATTATTGTTCAAATAGCTAATATTGGTATTGTTGTCAGAGATTTAAAGAAACTTACCACAGATTGGTACTTTATACTTTCCCCGAGAAAAGTTCCAAAACAAAAGAATAAGTGCTTTCAACCCGAGGCAGAAATTTGTTCCAATCGAAGACTCAGGGGAATGAAAATGTTCTGAGGAGTGGGCGAGAGGAATTTTCAAGCATCTTGAATGAATACTTCTTCATGAAAGCGAGTTGTTCCAAAGTGAAAAGTCGCAAGAATGATGGAAACAATGGGCGGAAAAAGTTTTCTGTACCGAGGAACTGGATTAATATTATAATCGTCTTCGAGTCCCTTTTCAGAGCAACTCATCCGTGGTTCGTGTATCAGATTAAGGGAGTTGGTTTAGGGACGGTAAGAGTACAAAAATAGATAACAGTTTTTGTTGTTTTCAGGACGATTAGAAGAGGATTCGATACAGAATGAGTTGAAGATATCTTATTGTATGGAAATATTTTCCCGAGTTTTCTTGTAAAAAGCCCTTAGACATAAAATAAAGCAAAAAAGGTTGTAAAAATTCTGATTTTGCCTTTTTAAATGTTATCTTGTATAAAATTTGTCTGGCTAAATAAATCTTTATTTGAAGTGAATTTCAGTGTTTTATTTTATATATATGGTAACGACTCGGCCTATACTACACCTAGAAAGGCCTCAAGAAGGGGGCCACTTTCAAATTGACGAGAACACTTTAAATTTCATTACAAGCATTATATATATATATCTATACAGAACTCTATTTAGAATGAAAAGAAAATTAAGGATATAAATTAGACACACAAGTGCAGTTCACTCCAAGTGAGTCCAAGTTCAGTGTTCTCGAGACTACGACAAATTTAAACACTTGGTCTGCGCAGACTTCAACTATCAAACGGAGGTGGGATTCATTTAACCACTACGGGCTCACTTATATCTCAACTCGTGGTCTATCACCAATAACGATGAAACAACTCCTAGTATTTCATATTCAATCTGTGGTTGTTTCGACCTGTGAAAGTCGCACAGACATTAGCTAATTTCATGAGGAAGAATTTCGTTCAGAATACAGAATTACACAATTTACAGAATTTTGCTCATTATACATGTTACCAAATATCTTCTATCAGATTTGAGTGACAGGTTGTTCTCCTTAATAAAAAACTCGCGTGTAATATAACTATTCATAATAAAGACTCATACTCATTCTGTCAAATTTGAGTGGTAAGTTATTATTATGTATTTGTCAAAAATATGCGTTCCTTTCTCCTGGGAATGAAATGCCAAATCGTGAGAACAAAATGCTGCAATTCCAAGACATCACCAAGCTCATAATATTTATTATCATCATAATTTGATAATATAAATGAAATATAGTGTTAATCATGCTGATATGAATATGAATCAAATGTATTCTTTATGATATGGATCATTATGCATAAAGTGAAGATTTAATAAAGATTTTTGTAAAGATTATTTATTCAAGTATTATATCATTTCAATGATTTTAGATTCTAAAAGTTAAGATGTTTTTGCTGACGTCATGAACTACCTTCATATACCTTGATACATACATACATTTATATATATATATATTATCCAGTTTTAGTGTAGTGTAAAAAAATTTGTATAGCATAAAAATCATTATTTTTAAAAACGGTTTACTGTTAAAATTTTGATTTTAATTCTATTTATCTTTAATTTATTGAAAGCTTATAATATGTACTCAACTAAAGAAAAAAAAAGTGATCAACGAAATGAAAACTTCAAAGACTGACAATTCCAGCTTAGGATAGAAATTTTCCCTTTTTTTTTAACTTGCAATTCCTCACTTTTCCGTAAAAGTGGGGAAAAAACATTTGCTCTTGAGAGCTGATACCGGTTCTTCGGTACTTCGGTATGAAGCTTAACGGACTTTTCTAGCAATCAGCCGAGTGGTGAAGCCGCCCCTGAAAAAGCAAACAAGATTTATCTGCAACCTGCTAGATTCTAAAAAGTCCTTCCTGCCCTTCTTCACTTCAGTTGTTGTCTTCAGATTTAGCACAGATGCAGCAGAGGGGTGAGTACTAGAAGAATTTCTTCCCAAGACGTTTCGATTTTTTTTTCTGTTCGAGGTGAAAATTACGAGTTACATACATTTTCTGATTTTTGAAGTTATTGAAAATAGTGCAGAAATATTTTGAATGTTGAATAGCTACTTTTGGAATGTAATAAACAGGGCCTGAAATGCCAAAGAGTGTGATATTAAGAATACACTTTGTTATTTAATGCTACTATTACTTTACAAAATAAAGAAATATAACATATTAATGTGAATTTAGTATTATACCGACCTATATCTTATTATTAAGTTGACTTTTTATATTATTTATTTATCTACGTATATGTTTTAGTAAAATGAATTACTAGTTCATATTTGAAATGTTTTATTTACTTTCTTAAAAAAAATTTAAGTATTATTATTGAATAGCTGTTCAAAAATGTTAGATAATTAGATAGTTACTATTGTTTTTCGAAATGCCAGGAAAGATTTTAGATCTACAACTATGATTAAAGTAAAGGAACTATTCATTAATAATTTCTTCAGCGCTATCCAGCACTCATCACTGTTGATAGTCGCAGTTTAGAGCATTTATTGCAGACATTGGATCAAAGAATGTATAACTATAAATAAACTTCATTTTTTCATAAATTTTCATTTCTTAATTTTTGTGTTAGTTCCTCGACGCATTACTTTTGATCATACTTTCCTATGCAGACAGTATATGTTTTAGTTAAAAGTTGTGTAAACTATTTGTCAATGTGAATGACAATAGATGGCTCCACGACCAACAGGATCTGCCATAACTCCTCCTCCTGTAACTCCATATAAGGCGAATGCTTATACGGGGATGAAAAATGTAACAGCAAGGGCAGAAGAAGGAACGCGAGTGTGGTTGGCGGGCAGTTGCAAAAATACGTATTGTTGGAATGTGAATAAATACTTTATATATATCAACTGAAAGTGTGCTTATTTACGAGAACAGAAAAAGAAGCCAACAGTTGTATTACAGTTTGTTATCTTTGAATAAGCCCATACTCACATACACATACATATATACATACAAAAATTAAAGAGAAGGGTTGACGAATGAAATAGGAACAAGTGGTTAGTTTCTATGATTCACACATTCAAATAGCATAAATAATCCATAATAATACTAACTATATAGAAATCTTAAAGTGCCACTCATTCAGTTCAGAAAAAAGCTGTCCAAAATCCGAGATTAATATAAGCCAGTTCTGAGGTTATACATTTACCTATTAATTACGATAGTTTGTCCCCAAACACTCTCTTTTCGGCTATATTATAAGCAATGAAGATGTTTTGTCATTTAGCTCGATTTTGTCTATAAAACAAATTAGACAGCTGAATTTTCTGCCCTAGTACATTACAGACTCTAAACGAATGTTTCTTATTTTGTCCTCTCGATATTTTCGGAATACACTTCTGGGTGTGTTTTTTACTTGGATCCAGTCATCTAGAAAATTAAAATAACACGGTTTATAATATTTTACAGAGATGTATTCTTTAATAAAGCCCTCACCAAGATGTTATAATTAATTTCTTTTTAATTTTGCTGATTTCTAGGACAACTTGTTCACATCCTGTTTTTGTAAATTTTTTATAGATATAGATGTATCTTACATATGGCTGAGTGACTGGAGCTCAGTGGCACAGGTTTCGGGTTCGAGCCCCCTGCTGTGTCCTGGATGCTTATAGCGGTTCGGAATCCACTTTAAATTGTAGACCCCTGTCTAATAAAATTGCAGAGAGTTGGACTTTGATCGTAGAGTTGACAACCCTACCCCATAAAAAGAAAAAAAGGACTGTCTCGAAATCTGCTAGTAGGCAGACTTCCTTGGCCCACCATGGACTGTTGCGCCACTGAAGAAAAAGAATACCTGGGTAAAAGTGAGTAGGTAATAAGTAACTTCATGGGAGTAATTACGAAGTACTTTAAGTGAGTATCAAGCAATCAGTAATAAGTGATAAGTGACTATCTAGTAATATGAGAGTTATAGGTCAATTTGTGCACGAAGTATTTCATTGATTAACTAATTTACCAGAGTTATAGAAAATAATTTAAAATGTAGCCAAACAAATGCAGTATTTTAAATGTTTTAGCCATGCAAAATAAGAAACATATACTATTTCTCAATTTAAATAAAATTTACAAATAAAATCTAAATTTATTCTTTTATACCCTTTTTCAAAACAGATCTGACAAAACAGAACGATTTATTAGAAAACTTTATTCCGGAAAACTCTTCTTAAGATTAAGGCTTCAAGAAAAGTATCAGATTCCAACGGAGTCTCCAAAGCGAGCCAACAACTGTGAAATGAGTTAACCATTCGAAAAATATTTCCGATTTGAATGCCAAAGAGTTATACCCTACTTTCGAATTTCCTTCCCTAAACGTGACATGAAATCGAAAACGTCTTTGCAAAATATCTTTTTTTGTCTACCATCTTGTTTTTGTGTCCCCTCATCTAGTCAGTGTCGCCAGTTTGAAAATATTCATCCTCAACAAAATGTGCCTTCTTCTTTTGTTATCTTCTTGCATTACATTTTTGGCAACGCTGATGCCAACGTTTTTTCGTTATTTACAGAAATATTTCGAAGCATGCAGCTGTATGCTTTTATATGTGAGGGCAAAAAGAGGTGAACGAGACACGCATCTCAACTACTTTTTCCCTCTTTGCCAAGTTTGCAAACCCTTTAAGTTTCCATCAAATCCGGATTTTTATGGTGTTGGACCATCTAAAAAAATAAACAAAATAGCTGTAAAATGTGGAAAAGTATAGTACTTTTAGAAGTTTCAATAAAGAAATGAGTTCTACGCAGTACTTTTTGTTTATCAGTGTATGAATATTTCATTGATTAGAAGTATATAGTTTCCAAACTAATTTCTTTGTTTAACCAAGCCTGTGTTCATTGGGAGCATAAAGCTAAATATATTTATTAATTCAATAAATTCAATAAATTAAACTTATTAATTCTTAAAGTTCAATAAATAATTATTACTTAATTTGGGCCCCTCTTTCACACCAGAGGATATGAAGCAATTTTGTTAACCATAAGATAAAAGAAAATATATAAACTTAACATCATTCACAGAGATTGAATACCGAGAAAAAATAATAAATAAATAAATAAAATAACGGAAAATTGGCAATGGAAAAGATATAAAGAGTATATATATATATATATATATCTTTTCAAATGAATCTTTAAAACTATTGCCATTATTATATAGAAGTAAGAGCACAAGAAATATGTATATATATATACATATTTGCTCCCTTATAAATATAGATTTAAAATACGAGTTTTAACACAATAGAAACGAGTGTTATTACATTAAATATTGTAATATCATGAAATATACATGACTCTTCTATTTGGTCTTCCTCTCAGAGATGAAATAAATTCACTTTAGGCGTATTTCCCTGCAGCTGGTTAAACATTTGCTCAAATAAAACCTTACAGCCCGAGCAAATATTCACTTATTCGACGACAGTAAAGTTGTCTTTTCTAAAGAAAGCCTTTTCTGCGTCCTGTCGTGTTTTGGGAGTGGTCTCTTTGCGCATAAAGGATATAGGATTTCAGTCAAAAGTCGACACGTTCTGCAAAACATACAATATATTGAAATTTTTGCTTCTTGCAAACAAAATCTGATATACGACCTAGAAAAAATTTCAATAATTCTTTTGATATCTAAAGAAATTTTGTTATAAAAGATGAAGTTAATGAAAATTCCATTATTTACTTCAACAAAATAAAAAAATATATATAGTGTCTGTTTCTTATTATGGTCTATTTAAAGACATAAAATATTAGTAGAAAAGAATCAATCATATTATCTGTCAATTGAATTGTTTTCATTGCTTTTTTTCTACTCAGTTGGCCCCGTAGCATATATTTATTCATCGCTGGCTGCGCCATCTATCGTTAATGACAGCATTCATAAAAAATAAACAACACTAATTACGATGTTTATTAATTTAAGTAATTTTAAAAATAAAGCGTATAGAACTTAAAAGATAATTTTGTTTAGTAGAGCAACAATGAAGTTATTATTATTATCTGAAATACCTACTATTAATTATTACGTTTTTAAATACTATTAACATACTTTATTTTACTTTCAACAAACATTTCTCTTAAAAGCCATCGCTTTCTCAGTCAAACTTACATTGTTTTCATTACTTCTTTTTCTTCTCAGTTGGCTCCATAATATATATAGTTATAATAATAGTTATATCCATAATATATTATAATAATATATATAGTTATCTATTCAGCGCTGAGAGAGACATCTATCGTTAATGACAGCATTCATAAAAATTGTCAACACTGTGCTATTTAATAATTTAAGCTTTGCACAGAAAAGGAATCACAAAATGATTAAGAAATATCCAAGTAACCAGTTTTATAAATTCTAATACTTTAAATAAGATATATTTAATGTCTGATTTGCTTAAAAACCTCAAACCATAAAAAACCTCATGTATTACCTTTTTAAGCAATTAATCGTCAGTGTAATTATAAAACATTAATTTTATCATAAAAAATACAGTTTTAAATAATTAAAAATAACTATAACTTCTTACCATTTTTGGTTAAACAGTATTAAAAATATAATGAATTTAAAGAACGTAAATTCATCCTATCAATTATACAGTTTTAAATTATAAAAAATAGACATAAACGATACCATCATTGTATCCGTACAGACAAATATCAATCTTTATTTATTATTTTACTTATATATATAAATTACTAATAATTTTAAAGCATCATAAGGATTTTTTTATTCGAAAATTCGTCGCTCATTATCATTGAAGACAACAAAAAAAAAAAAAAAAAAAATAGCAAAGCGCATTATGAAAAAATATTTAATGTTTTAAAATGTTTTCCGTATTGATAATATTTGAAATTTTTTTTAAAATCATATAACTAGTAAAACCCGGCAAACGTTGTCCTGCCGAAAAAAAAAAAAAAAAAAAAAATGTATTGTAGAAAATTACAAAAAGCGAATATATTCTCCATGTTCCAATATACACTCAAGAGCCGAAACATTATGACCACCTGTCAATAACGAGTTGGCCCACCTTTGGCGCGCAACACAGCTTCAATCCGCCTTGGCATGGATTAATACCACCACTTAATACCAGTTAAATACCACTTCCACCTGATCACGTGCCTTCCACGTCATCCAGGCGAGTCCATTGCAAAATGTAGGGGTGGTCATAATGTTTTGGCTCTTGAGTGTATGTGCATACTAATTTCCATGGATATCATTTGAACGGTATATAAGATGAAATACTGCAGCGCCATCTGGTGGTAAGTAGCAATAAAGTGGATACCGCGAACATATTTTCTATAAACGAATGCATATTACCAATTTTCATAGTGATTGGTTGAATAGTATAGAAGTTGAAATACTGCAGTACCATCTGGTGGTGACTTAAAACAAAGAGGATAGCATAAAAACATTCTCCAGGTTTGCGAAACACACACAAAAAATTTCATCAAAATCAGTCGAGCCGATTAGGAGAAGTTTAGTGACAAATACGTACAGAAGATTCCGATTGCAACGCCACCTATCGGGTCTAATTAGAAATCTGAACCATCCAGGGATCCACTCAAACGCCCACAAAAAATTTCATCAAATTCGGTCCATTCGTTTAGGAGGAGTTCAGTGACAAACACATGTACAGAAGAATTTTAAAATATAAGATATATCGATTGTAACGCCACCTATCGGGACCAATTGTGAATCTAAACCATCCAGAGACCCACTCAAACACACACAAAAAATCTCATCAAAAATGGTCAAGCCGTATAGGAAGAGTTCAGTGACAAACACATGTACAGAAGAATTATATATATATATATAAAGATATACTTCTGTGTGTTTATTGAAATGCACTTTACAGTTAATTGAAATTTTTCGGATAGAAAGAAGGTTATTTAAATATTCTTTTAGAAGCACTTCGAATGTATCAACAGAATGACACAAATTCGTTTTCGATTATTGTATTTGTCAAACATTTCATCAGAAGTAATAGTGAAACGTTTATTTTGCTCAAACATTTTAAAGAAATTCGTTTCCAAATATTGTATTTCTCAAACATTACATCAGACTCAATAAATGAAATGTTTATTTTCTTCAGATACTTTAAGGACATTTGTTTTGCTTTTTTTCTTCAGTAAGATACATTTGGAATCTATCTAAAGATTCAACGGTAATACTGCGACAGACAGATTGGAAATTTAAAGGAATAAAATAAAATGCGTTTTTAAATGCGTAAAATGTTTTTTATACTATTTTTAACTATTTTTCCAGATCATCAATCCTTAAGAATTTTCTCTTTACCAAATAAAATCACATTGTTCTAGACAGTATTACGAAACGGTTTTGATTATATAGTAACTTGCTGTAATCTAAAATTGATTGTGCTTTATAATTTTTTGATGTAGTTATGTTTTGGGGGCTTGACGGCTGAGTGATTAGCGCTTTAGTGCTCGGTGTCATGGATGCTTGTAGTGGTTCGGAATCCACTTGTCCACTTAATCCGTTTGTCCCATTTTCATAAGACTGGAGAGGGTTGGGTATAGTGCTGATAACCCTACCCCGTGAAAAAAAATAAATCTCCTGTTTCGAAATCTGCCAGTAGGCAGACGGCCTTGGCCCACCATAGGCACACCATTGAAGAAGAACCATTTATGTTTTTAGGGCCTGATGGTCGAATGACTAGCGATCTGGAGGTCTGTGCCATAGGATTCGGGTTTGAATCGTACGGGTGCCATGAACGTTTCTATCGTTTCTTACTTATCGTTCATATCTTCCTTACCTGCTAGATTACCTGCTATATGCTTATCTGTCTTTAAATTTTTGTCATACTATTGTGTTCAAAAAGTAAGACCAATTTTCAATTTAAAATTCACAGGGCTTATGGAATTTCAACTTTTTTTTTTTTTTAGGTTGCTGACACTGTTCTTGACATCTGCGGGAAATTTGACGTCAAAATATTCATTAGTGTTTGAGTTAGGCTTGGCTTTGTGAGACACTAAGACTAATTCCGGCGATTTTTGAAATGCGTGAATTCATTGAGCAAAGAACTTACATTAAATTTTGCTTGCGTAAATGTATAGAATGTTACAGAAGGCATTCGGTGAGGATTACCATATCGGAAATAATTGTTTAGAAGTGGTATAAACTGTTCAAAGAAGGCAGAGAACGCGTTGAAGACGAAGAGCCCTCTGGTCGACCATCCACCTCAACCGACGAAACTCACGTCCAAAAAAATTAAGATTTAGTATTTGCAAACCGTCGATTTACAATTAGAGACCCTGCTGATGATGTTGGAATTTCAAAAGAATCGGTCCTTTCCATTTTGGGTCTCAAACGTCAAATCTCGATTGGTACCGAAAACACTGAATGCGCCAGCTCACACTGCATTGATTCTGACTTTTTCGCCCAAATTGAAATCCATATCGTTCCACAACCACCGTATTCCCACCGTGTGATTTCTGGATATTCCCTAAACTCAAAATATCACTCCGGGGACACCGCTTCGAGTCGACGAAGAGATTCAACATGATTTGCGTCGCGCTTTGAAGGCCATCCCTGCCGATGACCTTTTAGCATGCATTGAGGATTGGAACAAACGTTGACACAAGTACATTGTGTCCGGAGGGGATTACTTTGAAATCGATGAAATCAATTTGGAAGAATAAATAAAGGGTTTTTGAAAAACAATAATTGTTCTTACTTTTTGGGCACAGTAGTAGTATATTATTATATTGTGTAAGATCACTAATTTTATTTATAATTTTTCAATATATAATTTACTTCTTGGAATATAGTTCAGCAATTCATAAAAAAAGAGAGAAGATTCTGAATGATTTTTCATTTTATTAAAAGTGAATAAATTCAACATAATTGTAAAATGATACTATTAACTAAGCATATAACTGAAATATCATGCCATTAAATTATTTTAACTTAAGCATTTAACTTTAGAATTAATTGAATATTATCAACATTATTTCGATAACTTCCTTACAGAAATCGAAACAATTAAAATTTTTTATAATATAAATCAGTCTAAAAAAACAGATTTTTTAAATAGATTAATGATATTTTTTTTATAGTGAACTTTGTTTTTCAAATTTCGTGATTAAATGGGGTTTTTTCAAATTGTTAATATGAGATATTTTATGATTATTATATTGTTAAGATGAGATATTTTATTAGACAATATTTTCTTTTTCTCAAAATGTTGATCAACGCGATGAATTGCTTTTTATAAGTAACAAATCATTGTACTTTTCCTTTGTAAATTCAAACTAATTAATTAAAATTAATTTAAACTAATGTTTGAATTAAAAATAATACATTTTTCTTACATCAGTATAATAAAAAAGATTTTTTTAATAGACTAATAATTTGTTGCTATAGTGAATAATTTTTCTCAAAATGATTTTTTTCAAAATGTTAATAAATGGGATCACAATTTTTTTTTTCAAAATGTTAGTCAATGGGATCAAATGATTTTTCCAAATAGGAAATCAATGTATTTTTTCTTTCCATTTTTTTTAAATTAATGTTTTCCAAATTCAAACTAATTAATAAAAAATAGACTTAATTTAAATTAATGTTTGAATTAAAAATAATTTTTCTTATCAGTATAATAAAAAAATTTTTTTTAATAGACTAATAATTGTTGCTATAGTGAATAATTTTTCTCAAAATGATTTTTTTCAAAATGTTAATAAATGGGATCACAATTTTTTTCAAAATGTTAGTCAATGGGATCAAATGATTTTTCCAAATAGGAAATCAATGTATTTTTTTCTTTCCAAATTCAAACTAATTAATAAAAATTAATTTAAATTAATGTTTGAATTAAAAATAATGCATTTTCTGACATCAGTATAATAAAAAAAAATTTTTTTAATAGACTAATAATTTGTTGCTATAGTGAATAATTTTTCTCAAAATGATTTTTTTCAAAATGTTAATAAATGGGATCACAATTTTTTTTTTCAAAATGTTAGTCAATGGGATCAAATGATTTTTCCAAATAGGAAATCAATGTATTTTTTTCTTTCCAAATTCAAACTAATTAATAAAAATTAATAACAATTAATATTTGAATTAAGAACAAAATATTTTTCTTACACTTATTATTCAATGAAATCATAAGCAAATATTTAGCAAAATATATTTCGCAGCAAATTTAAGTAAAGTTTTTCGGTGGTAACTCTTTAATATACGTTCCCCCAAATAAGCCCATTTTATTGGTTTATGTGACATTTTTAAAAATGGTTTTTCAAAAACAACTGTTACAGTTCTTCTTTAAATGAAATATTTCATTTCTTATGGAAAACTTTGCATTCACACACCAGCGTATTTCTAAACTAGTAAAATTCCTGACAAGGCCAGAATTTGGTATCGAAGAAACGTATGAAATATAGTTAATCCTTTTTAATATATCGGAGACTGAAGGGACGGCTCTGTTTTTAATGTTTCTAATAAACTTCATACAATGCCATTTTCAGATGTTGTAGAAGAAAATAAAAAAGAAAAAGACAGAAAGAAAGCGAATACTTTGAGGCATGAATAAAAATTTTCATTTTAAAGAATTCTAAGGGTATTTATTAAAAAAGTATCTTGAAGTTTTTCTATAGTAAAGATTCATTATATTCTTAATTAGGGAAGAAATTTGTTAAAACAGATTATTTTTAAAAATAAAAAAATGATACATGTGCGTACTTTATAATAAAAATAAAATTCATATTGCCTACTTTGCAAAAAAGTGAGATGAAATAAAAATATTTTGTAATTTTATATATATTTATTTTGGAAATATTTTTAGTGTAAAAGGTTTTTTTTCCAATGCTACGCCAGTATTTTTTTATAAAATTCTACTATTCAGAAGATAATTTTTTTCAGAGACGTTTAATTCGCTAATATAATATAATTTTTCAAACCTATGCATGAATTTGATATTATCAGGTTTTTGTCCCCTCGTGTTTATAATAAATTTTCCTAAATTTAAATAATAAATTTGCAAAATTTAAATAATAATTTTCCTAAATTTAAATAATAATTTTCCTAAATTTAAATAATAATTTTACTAAATTTAAATACTAATTTTCCTAAATTTCATAATAAATTTAATATTAATATTTTTTTGAATGTCTGTCCCTAATTTTTTTGTCTGTCTCCTAATGTTTTGGATCGGTTTTTTGAATTTATAACTCTAGCAGACTTTTTAAAACAAATTATACTAAATTTTATGCTATGATTTTTTAAAATGTATCTCTATAATTTTTTTCTGTAGTACTTTAAAACTATTTTAAACTATATTTTTAAGGGCTATTATTATTTTTTACTATTGTAATTATTTGAAACATATAATTGTTAAACTATTTAAAGTAATTGTAATATACATATATTTCATATTTAAAATTTAATGGAAATTAAGTATATTTATATTAATTCCAATAACTCATACTTATTATAATTTATTTTGTGTTCTTGAATTAGTATTAACATAATATGATCTCATTTTAAAATTCGGTAAAGTTTACGTTAAATAAGTATAATTTAAAAAAATTATCATTCCAATAATCATTCCAACTCTGTTAAAATTTTAAATCATTCAAAAAAGTCCATTCTTAACGTTCCATCGAAGATACCATTTAAGGTAATGCAAATTGTGTTTAATTAGATTATTAAATACATTTATCTCAGAAAACATAAGGATAAAATTGTCATCTCAGAATTACAGATGAATTTTAATCATCAAAAATACAGTAGCACAGGTAAGGAGTTTAGTTTTATCACTATATAGTTATGCAGTAAGACCCCGAGAGACCATTCTAAAAAATACTCTAATAATTCTAGAACGACAGGTGACGTCATTGGAATTAACATAAGACATATTGAGATAAGATGCTAAAATATAATTATCTCGAATGCAAACTTCTAAGATACCTGCTCATAATTAACCATAAAATGGCGTACTTTTTTATGTTAATCCACCAAACCCCAGGGCAAAATGAAATTAATCAACTTTCAATTAAGATAAAGTGATAACGACATCTTCTCTTTTAAATTATCCGAAATAGTTCGAAAGGTTTGTCATTCCTTATTAGATTAAAGTATTCATGAAAATCAAGTTTGATTCTGCAAATAAGAATTACTAAAAATGAAGTTGTTGTTGTTGAAACAATTTCGAAGTGAAAAAGAAATATTTATTTTGATTCAGTTACTTACATAAACCGTTTTTTAAATTAATATTTATAATAAATCGTCAGCTTATATTTATTTTTTTTAAATCGTCTGCTAATATTATTATTTTTTAAATCGTCTGTTATTCTTTTTTTAATCATCTGCTAATATTATTATTTTTAAATCGTCTGCTAATATTATTATTTTTTAAATCGTCTGTTATTCTTTTTTTAATCATCTGCTAATATTATTATTTTTTAAATCGTCTGCTAATATTATTATTTTTTAAATCGTCTGTTATTCTTTTTTTAATCATCTGCTAATATTATTATTTTTTAAATCGTCTGCTAATATTATTATTTTTTAAATCGTCTGTTATTCTTTTTTTAATCATCTGCTAATATTATTATTTTTTAAATCGTCTGTTATTCTTTTTTTAATCATCTGCTAATATTATTATTTTTAAATCGTCTGCTAATATTATTATTTTTTAAATCGTCTGTTATTCTTTTTTTAATCATCTGCTAATATTTATTTTTAGATATTAATTTGATTTAATTTATTTTCTAAATATTTAAATATATTTTTCTGTTTTTTAATGGTTATAATTTTTTTGTCTCTTTATATGTTTGTATCATTAAAAACGTTCAAATTAATAGTTGAATTTTAATTCAAGTAATATCTATTTATAGTATTGACATGTTTTAAAATTTGAATAATAATGAAATGATTTAAAAAAATACTACATTTTCCATTTTTCTTCTGAGTAGTTTTAGAAATGATTGCATGTTTTCCACAAACAAAAACAATACAAGCTTTTATTTATTTATTTACTTGAAATGAAATCAATATGATAAAAAAAAAAGTACTTTTTTAATTTTTATAGGACAAACAATGCAAATAAATCAATGCTATTTAAAAAAATAATAAAATAAAAAATATGAAGCTTCAGTTGGTAAACATTTCAGCGATAATTAAAAATGGAATAACAGGTACACACATTAATGCAGCAAATAAAAAAATAAATAATGGTTTTTCAAATAAAAATTTTTGTTTTTATCGTTAATTAACTTAAAACTAAAATTAATTAAGAACTATCTAAAAACTAAAACTAATTCTAAAACTAATTCTAAATCTGGGACAAAACATAAAAAAAAAAAATCGCAATGCCTTACTATTAGAATTATCATAATAATTATTTTATTTTCTATTATGAAAGAATTATGATGATAGCATGAAAACACGATAAATGAAAAACTAGTGAAATCCTTTTCTATTATGGAAAATAATAATAAAATCCTTTTTTATTATGAAAAATATTGATGAAATCATTTTCTATTATGAAAAAATAATGATACTTTCTATTAAGATTTAATATTTTTATTGTGATAGAAAATATTAATTGTTTCCAACGAAAGTTAAGTTTCTTATAATGATTCGAAATATTAATTCAGAACTAAATTACAGACGAGCGGATTAATGAAGATAAATTAAACAAACTACAAGATATTTATGCTTTCATATTAATAAATCTATTTAGTTTCCCAATCTACAAAGGCTTTGTTAAACAAAATACGTAATTTGGAAAATATACACATCTGATCAACGAAATGTTCATACATTGATAAACAAAAAGTTTTGTGTAACAAAAACTCATTTCTTTATTGACAATTCTAAAAGTACCACATTTTTCCACATTTTACAGCTATTTTGTTTTTTTTTTAGATGGCCCAACACCATAAAAATGCGCATTTTATGGAAACTTAAAGGGTTTACAAACTTGGCAAAGAGGAGAAAAGTAGTTGAGATGCGTGTCTCGTTCACCTCTTTCTCCCCCATATACAAAAGCACAGAGCTGCATGTTTCGAAACATTTCTGTAAATAACAAAAAAACGTTGGCATCAGCGTTGCCGAAAATGTGATGCAGGAAGATGACAAAAGAAGAAGGCACATTTTGTAGAGGATGAATATTTTCAAACTGGCGACACTGATTAGATGAGAGGCCATACAAAAATAAGATGGTAGACAAAAAAAAAAAAGAATATTTCGAAAGACGTTTTCGATTTCGTGTCACGTTTAGGGTAGGAAATTCGAAAGTAGGGTATAACTCTTCGGCATTCAAATCGGAAATATTTTTTGAATGGTTAAGTCATTTCACAGTTGTTGGCTCGCTTTGGAGACTTTGCTGGAATCTGATACTTTCCGGATGCCTTAATTCTGCGAAGATTTTTCTGGAATAAGGTTTTCAAATAAATCTTAAAAGGAGATCTGTTTGAAAAACAGGGAGTAAAAGAATAAATTTAGATTGGATTTGTAAATTTTATTTAAATTGAGAAATAGTATATGCCTTTTATTCTGCATTGCCTTTTTATTACAAATATTGCCTTTTTTATGCATATTTTTAATTATATTTCTGTAACTCTTGTAAATTAATTAACCAATTGGATACTTCGCAAACAAATATATATGTGTGTGTGTTTGAGGTGATTCAACGGTAACAGAACAAAATTTAGTACAATTTACTAAAACATAATTTTCTGTACAGTAAGTAATATATGAAATGTATGATCAGAAGTGACTCGTCGAGGCACGAATACACACACATAAAAAATAAATGAAAAGAAAAACATAGTTTATTTACAATATCATTGCAAAGTGCTTCTTTGATTCATGCCTACAATAAATGCTCAAAATTGCAACCATGAACAGTAATGCATGTTTGTTGTCGTTGAAGGGGTGATTGGCGAATAGTTTCTAAACTTTAATAATAGTTGAAGATCTAAAGGATTTTCCAGCATTTCATCAGTTATGGCAACTATCTAACATTTTTGAACTATTTATTTTCTATTTTGAACTATCTGCTACCCATTATGAAGTATCTAATTATCTAACATATGTTCAGGCTTAAAATGTTTTAAGTAAGTGAATTAAAATATTTCAGATATCAACTAATCTATTGTACTAAAACATAAATAATTGTAGATAAATAAATAATATAAAAAGTAAATCTAATAATAAAGTTTGGGAAGGTATAATATTAAAATCGCATTAATGTATTATATTTCTTTGTTTTGTAAAAATAATGATTCAAGTCACATAAAGTAATGTTCATGACTTAGCAAAGTATATTCTTAGTTTAGCCCTGTTTGGCATTTCAGGCCATGTTTATCACCTTCCAATAGCTCCTGCTCAACGTTCAAAACATTTCTGCACTATTTTCAATAATTTCAAAAGTCATAAAAAGTATGTAACTCGTAATTTTTCACCTCGAATAGAAAAGAAAATCGAAAAAATCTTGAGAAATCGAAATTCTTCCAGTTCTGACTCCTCTGCTGCATCTGTGCTAAATCCGAAGACAACAAGTGAAGTGAAGGGACTTTTTGGCGCGCGAGGGTTGCAGGCGAACCTTGTTTGCTTTTTCAAGGGTGGCCTCCTCCTGATTGCTGGAAAAGTCCGCTAAGCTCTGTATTGAAGTGCTGAAGAACCGGGATCAGCTCTCAAGAGCAAATGTTTTCCCCCCACTTTTACGGGAAAAGTGGGAATTGCAAGATGAAAAAGAGGGAAAATTTCTATCCTAAGCAGGAATTGTTAGTCTTTGAAGTTTCTCATTTCGTTGATCACTGTCTTAGATTTGTGGTCAATAAATTAAAGAATGCTAAATCAAACATGTCCCCAAGTAAACGCTATTTATTTAAATGTAAGAAGTTTTTAAGTTTTTCTATTTTATTTATATATTTTTCATTTTCATTTGTGTTAATTTTTAAGAAGTCTGAATATGAGGCCTTTCAAGGTTTTTGTATTAGAAATACTATGATGGCTTTTTTACACGATTTGCGCGTATTTTCTAATTTACTCCTTGACAGTTCTCTTCTGATTTTGGTCCTCTAGATGGCAAAAAGGATGGGATTTGGCCTTGTATTTAAGAGAGCTCGGGTTCGATTCCTGGGGCTTGAAGCGGCGATGCTGATCACTGTTGGGTGTTATGTTCGCGGTTCGGACTCCCCATTAAGCTGTAAGTTCCGCTCGGATTAGTCCTAATGTGCAAAAAGTGTCCGTTGAGTTCTAACCATCCTTTTTATTTGGTGTTGATGTGTTAATTTTTAATATATATATAAAATAGCTCTGCTAATAAAATTATTGTCCATTGAGTCTGTATTCATATATATATATAAGCATTTTTCCCACGGGAAGGGTTCTGCCTTTTTTCTCCAGGAGACAGGAACGCATATTCTTTAAAAAGTGCATAATAACAACATATTCCTCAAAAGTGACAGCAGATAAGCAGTGTTGTGGGTAACTACATTACATGCAATTAGTGTTTTGTATTAATGAGAACATCCTGTCTCCCAAAACAGATAGCAGTTATTCAGTGCCATCTATTGCCATCCAAAAATGAAATTTTACCAGAAAATTCAAAACTGCGGCAATATTATCTGCGGCAAATTGTTAAGTTTTCAGAACAGAATTCATTTTTCTTTTCAATTTTCCATGGAATACAATGTTGATATGAAATAGATAAAAAAATACTCCTAAAAAATCGGCGCTGTTTGTAATTTATAAGAATGTAAAATATTTCATTTTAAAAAAATAAAATTAAAATGTTATTAACAAAGATTTCCATTTTTTCACACAGAATTCCTTTAAACAACATAATCTTTTTTGTGTAGTATAGACAGAGACGTTACAATACATACAAAAGGAAATACTTGAATTTGATCCAAATAAAGTTTATTTTATCCAGACACACTTTATTCAAGATGGAGTTCAAAAAGACAAAACCAGCATTTTTTTCAACCTTTTTGCTTTTTTTTATATCTAAGTACATTTTGCTGGAAGACTCGAAAATATATTTCCGTACAACAAGATATCTTCAACTCTTTCTGTATCGAATCCTCTTCTAATCGTCCGGAAAAATAACAAAAACCGTTCTCTATCTTCGTGTTTTTTCCGTCCCTAAACTTTCCTTTCCCGTCCGTTAAACTGAGCTAGACCAACTCTCTTAATCTGATACACGAACCACGGATGAGTTGCTCTGAAAAGGGACTCGAAGACGATTATAATATTAATCCAGTTCCTCGGACCAGGAAAATTTTTTCCCACCATTGTTTCCATCATTCTTGCGAATATTTACTTTGGAACGAGCGAAGACCTCGCTTTCAAGAAGGAGTGTTTATTCAAGATGCTTGAAAATCCCTCTCGCCCACTCCTGAGAACGTTTTCGTTCCACTGAATCTTCGATTGGAACAAATCTCTGTCTCGGGTTGAAGTACTTGTACTTTTGTTTGAGCTTTTATCGGGGAAAGGATAAAGTACCGATCACTGGTAAGTTTCTCTAAATGTCTGACAACAATTCCGATAGTGGTTATTTGAACAATAATAGAAAAATAATTCCGCTACTTTGAACTATGTACAGACAATTAATTATAAATGAATAAGTTTGTTTTAGAATTATTTTATACAGCTTTAAATCTATTATCATTAACGGGTTTCTATTATCATTTATTTTAAAATAATTGAAATCCATTTTTTGTGATTTTTATCACCTATATGAATGTTAAATTGAGTTTTAACTCTCATGCTATACACTGAAGTGACAAAAGTCATGGGATACCTCTTAATATCGTGTCGGCCCTCCTTTCGCCCGGCGAACTGCAGCAACTCGACGTGGCATGGACTCAACAAGTCTTTGGAAGTCTTCTGCAGGAATATTGAGCCATGCTGTCTCGATAGACGTCCATAATTGTGAAAGCGTTGATGGTGCAGGATTTTGGGCACGAACAGACCTCTCGATGATGTCCCATAAATGCTCGATGGGATTCATGTCGGGCGATCTAGGTGGCCAGATCATTCGTTGGAATTGTCCAGAATGTTCTTCAAACCAATCGCGAACAGTTGTGGCCCGGTGACATGGCGCATTGTCATCCATAAAAATCCCATCGCTGTTTGGGTACATGAAGTCCATGAATGGCTGCAAGTGATCTCCAAGTAGCTGAACATAAGCATTTCCAGTCAATGTTCGGTCCAGTCGCACCAGAGGACCAAGTCCATGCCATGAAAAAACAGCCCACACCATTACGGAGCCACCACCAGCTTGAACAGTGCCTTGCTGACAGTTTGGGTCCATGGCTTCGTGGGGTCTGTGCCACACTCGAACCCTACCATCTGCTCTTACCAACTGAAATCGTGACTCATCGGACCAGGCCACGGTTTTCCATTCATCTAGGGACCAACCGATATGCTCACGTGCCCACGAGAGTCGCTGCAAGCGATGTCGTTCTGTCAGTAAAGGCACTCGAGTCGGTCTTCTGCTGGAATAGCCCAAGAAAGCCAAATTTCTCCGCACAGTTCTAACAGACAAGTCCCTTGTACGTCCCACATTGATTTCTGCGGTTATTTGACGCAGTGTTGCTTGTCTGTTAGAATTTACGACTCTTTGCAGACGTCGCCGGTCTCGGTCGTTAAGTGCAGGCGGTCGACCACTGCGCTGTCCATGGTGGGATGTTATGCCTGAAATTTCATACTCTCGGCACACTCTTGACACAGTGGATCTGGGAATGTTGAATTCCTTAACGATTTCCGAAATGGCATGACCCATGCGTCTAGCTCCAACTAATATTCCGCGTTCAAAGTCTGTTAATTCCCGTCGTGCGGTCATCATCACGTCAAAACTTCTTCACATGTATAACTTGAACAGAAATGAAAGCTCTGCGAAAGCACTGCGCATTTATACCTGTTCTACGCGATGCTACTGCCATCTGAAAATTTGCATATTGCTATCCCATGACTTTTGTCACTTCAGTGTATATTGGTTACTTTAACGTAACAATAAATAGAGAATAAATTTCGTTAATTTGAATTTTGTGTAGAAGATTAATTGTAAATCAATAAGTGTGTTGTGGAATTCCTTTAAACAATTTGAAATCCATTATGTTTAAAAATTTGGTTTTCGTTTTATTTTAAATAATAGAAATAAAATTTTGTTTGAATTTTATCACCGATATGTATGGTTTTAACAGAACAGGTATCTTGGATTCATTCGCTATGGTAATGTAAGTACTTAAAATTTTGAGTAAATAAAATTTTAGGAAGAAATGCTTTACTTTGTTAATTGTATCTTAAATATGTGAATTAATTTATTTTAAAATGTAAAGTAATATGAAACTAGATCTTTAAATAAATTTTAAAAGATATCTTCTACTCTTTCTATATCGAATCCTCTTCTAATAGTCTGGAAAAATAACAAAAACTGTTCTCTATCTTTTCATCCCTAAACTTTCCTTTCCCGTCCGTTAAACTAAGTTGGACCAACTCCCTTAATCTGATACACGAATCCCGGATGAGTTGCTCTGAAAAGAGACTCGAAGACGATTAAAATATTAATCCAGTTTCCCGGTACAGGAAACTTTTTCCCCCGCCATTGTTTCCATCATTCTTGCGAGTATTTACTTTGGAACACTCGCTTTCAAGAAGGAGTGTTTATTCAAGATGCTTGAAAATCCCTCTCGCCCACTCCAGAGAACGTTTTCATTCCATTGAATCTTCGATTGGAACAAATTTCTGCCTCGGGTAGAAAGTATTTGTACTTTTGTTTGAGCTTTTATCGGGGAAAGGATAAAGGTACCACTCTCTGGTAAGTTTCTTTAAATCTCTGACAACAGTTCCGATAGTAGTTATTTGAACAATAATAGCAAAATTATTCCGCTACTTTGAATTATGTACAGACGATTAATTATAAATGAATAAGTTTGTTTTAGAATTATTTTATAAAATTTTAAATCCATTATGATTAAAAGATTCATTTTATTTTGATTTTAAAATAATTGAAATAATTTTTTGTTAGTGATTTTTAACACTTATATGTATGGCTTTAACAGAAAAGGTATATATTAGTTACTTTAATGTAGCAATAAATAGAGGATTAATTGCACTAATTTGAATTATGTAAATAATAGCTATTAATTGTTGGTGAATAAGTTTGCTTTAGAAGTCTTTTATACAGTTTTAAATTTATTATGATTAAAAGATTTGTTTTTTTTTAAATAATTGAAATAAATTTTTGTTTGTGTTTATTTTTGTCAAAGTTATGTATGTTTTCAACTGAACGTGTATCTTGAGTTTATTAGCAACATTAATGTAAGTGCTTAAAATTTTGAGTAAATACAATTTCGGGAAGATATATTTTTTTTTGTGAAGAATATCATAAATATGTTAATTAATTTTGTTTTCAATTTAAAGTATCATAAAACTAGGCATTTAAAGAATTGTAAAAGAAAGTAATTAAAACAAAAATGATTTTTCTTAAATTTTATAAGATAAATATATAATGCTACCCAAATCAACTGTAGTTTAAATCTTATTCTAAGGTATGTTCATATCGTAAATTATATATCAATTTGAAATTTATTCAACCTTAACAAAAAAAAATCATAATTCATTCTATAGAACGTCCCTTTAAATCAGTATTATTTACTTAAAAATTCAATAATGTATAAAGCTCACTTCAACTTTTAAAATTTAGAAGCTCTGAAAAAAATTAAAAAAATTACAAGAAATTTAAAACTGATAATATTATCTGCCGTATATTGTTAAATTTATCAGAGTTTATTTTTCTTTTTAATTTCCCTTAGATTACAATGTTGATATGAAATAGATAAATTCTTCTTCATTGGCAAAACAGCACCATGTTGGAATAAGGCCATCTGCTTATTGGTAGATATATAGATAAGAATTTACGCGAGAAAATCAAAGCTGTTTGTAATCTATCAATAATAAATAATATTTTATTTTTTAGAAAAATAATTTTAAAAAAAAATATTTTTACCCATTTGGTGTTTTAATACATGAGACATTTTTAACCACAATATCATAATTAGGTCTTTATTTAATTCCTAGGTCACTATTGTTATCGTAGTTTGAAACAAAGACCACGAGAACTTGTACTACAATTCACTATCACTTAGATACTAATAAAGAGTCTTATTCACATGCCATTATTCGAGCAGAATCTAGCAGTCTAAAAAAGGACAGACCATTGTCCTTAAAAACTAAAAGGCGACAAAAATTATTTAGTGAAAGAGTCTGCAAAGGGAGCAAATGAAAATAAACTATTTTTTCCCATGCAGTAAAACACATTTCAGAGTTGAAGCCTTTGAAATGGGAAATTAAAGAAAGATGTGCATGATGAAATACAGCACTTTCAATTTTTTAGTAGATTTTTATAGTAGTAGGGTAATACAGATGCTTTACGTCAGCTAATAATCGTGTCTAATACTTTGCATGATTTTCCTTAATTATTATTTTAGATCCCCGATTAAAGTAATATTAACACTGATATAATCATTTGAGCTTAGTTATTTAATAATTACACTTATCATTTGGAACACGCTTTTTAACTTGAATTGAACGTGAAGCCATACACGTGCCCAGGATTTATTACTGCAGAACGACTAAAACTTGTCTTTGTGCATCTACCAACCCACAAGAGAGACCTCTAATACTGATATAAGCTTCTCATCGCCATCCTATAAATTTCTGTATATTAAAAATAATTCCAAGCTTTTGTCAACTTAGGGATTATTTCTTGTAGAAATTTCAAGTAGCTTGTCAGGTTCCGTTCCAGCCTCACATATAGGGATGTCGGTAAGTTCAGAATTCATATAATGATATATACTATTGAAATTCCCTATAGATAGATATACCTTATGTCATTGCAAAAGTTATCGAATGACCTATACAGCACTTCATAAGAATTCTTCAGCTCTTCATTCTTCTTCTTGTGGGCTGGTAGGTGTTACCAGCCCACAAGAGTAACCTCTAATACTGATAAAAGCTTCGCATCGCCAGCTTATAAATTTCTGTATATTAAAAAATTCCAAGCAGTTGTCTATTTAGGAATTATTTCTCGAAGAAATTTCAAGCATTTTTTGCAGTTTCCATTCCAGCCGGGATGTCGGTAACTTCAGAATTCAAATACTATTGAAATTTCTTACGGGGAAAAATGTTTTAGGTCATCGCAAAAAATTATCGAATGACCTAAACAGTGCTGTCTGCTACCTAAACACTTTTACAAACGCATATTCCGTGCCAAGTAAAAAGTTTATTTCAGTTCTTTTTACCACAGTTTACAACTCAGGAAGATATTTTCCAATCAATTTCTTTCTCCAAGCATAGAGAAGCCTACTTTCCCCCTTATTTTTAAGTATACTTTAAACATATTTAATTTCGTTAAAGTGTTGAGCTTAAATTAACAAAAGGAGAAAAAATTACTAACACAAAAAATAAAAGCAAAGGATTATTTATATGTTTAAATAAAAAGAAAAGAAAGAAATAAAAGAAAATAAATTGAGCTGACCCCATTTTCCGCACAGTTTAATGCTCTGAAATCACGCCGACGGAAAAGTCTTTAATTTAGATTTCTTCAAGTCAGGAATTACATTATCTTTCTCTGAAACCCAAACAATACTTTGCTCTGGAAAAATTGTGCAAATTCTTCGCTGTCCTGTTCTCGATGATCGATTGAGACATCTTTCGGGAAGTGCCGAATTGCTCCGCTTTTCTTACTTTGAATTGTTTTAGGTTTTTAGGAATCAAATCCTTTCAGTTACTCTTTATTGACTTTCCTAATAGATTGAGGGGCCTGTGAAAACCCATTGTCCCTGAAAACTGCTTTTAAGGAAGCAGCTAAACTAGCGAACTAACTACTTTTATATCTTCTTGTGTGTTTTAACCATCTAATTATAGCCAATTGGATCAAAAGTGAAGTAGAAATATATAAAAAGTTCTTTTCCAACAAAGTACTTTTTATGGTGTAACTTTTTCGTTTGTTGATAGTAGTTCTATAAACTTTCCGAATGTTATACAATACTTCGATTTGTTTTAGAATTTCCACATTTCTAAATATATTAGCATTTGTAAAATAGGTATAAGATTAAATTAAAAATAATGATTACATTTTAAAACTTTTAATGGTAAAAAAATACTTAAGTACGTATCTAGTAGTTCTCAAGCTATGAGTTTAAGTAACTTAAATTTCCATGATTACTTATTCAAGTCCAGTTTGGGGCTTCTCAACTAAAAGCAATGTGGAAATCACTGAAAGACTTGAAAAAACACTTTACGATGCTCACAAACTCACCTTGGTACTTGAGGAATCAGGATATTAGACAATCGTACTATTCTTAACATATAATCCTTTATTCTTACATATAATCCATTCCTGCAAGACCCACCGGATGGTGAAGCTCCTTCTAATGTTACAGTTTCTTCTCATTTCATTATTTTTCTCTTTTATATTTTTATTAATTTTATATTTCTAAATTTAAAATGTGTGGCATAAAATTTCAATAGGCATTGACATAAAGCAACGCTTATCCAATCAGCATTTACATCAGCATTTTCTGTAATATTCTACTAATCATAGATAATGTTTTTCAGACTTTTAACTCACTAATATATATTTTTCAAACCTATGCCTGAATTTGCTAGTATCAGGTTTTTGTCCCCTCATGCTTATAATAAATTTTCCTAAATTTCAATAATAATTTTCCTAAATTTAAATAACAGTTTTCCTAAATTTAAATAATAGTTTTCCTAAATTTAAGTAACAGTTTTCCTAAATTTAAATAATAGTTTTCCTAAATTTAAATAATAATTTTTCTAAATTTAAATAATAGTTTAGCTAAATTTAAATGATAATTTTCCTAAATTTATGTAATAATTTTCCTAAATTTAAATAATGATTTTCCTAAATTTAAGTAATCGTTTTAATAAATTTAAATAATAATTTTCCTAAATTTAAGTAATAATTCTCCTAAATTTTATAATAAATTTAATATTATTACTTTTTTTTAAATATCTCTTCAATTTTTTTATATGTCCCCCTAAAGCTTTGAGTTTGCTTTTAAAATTTATATTTATAGCAGACTTTTAAAAAAAAAATATATTAAATTTAATACTATGGTCGTTTTAAAATGTAATATAATGCATAATAATGTAAAATAATTATATAATTTAAAATGTAATATAATGCTATATTTTTTTCTGTAGTACTTTAAAAGTATATTTAGGGCTATTATTATTTTTTACTATTATATTTCTTTGAAACACGTAATTGTTAAACTATTTAAAATTATTGTAATATATATCTTGTTTAAAATTTAATAGAAATTATACTATTCTAAAATAATGATAAAATTATGTATATTTATATTAATTCCATTAACTCCTTCCTATTATAATTTTTTTCTGTATTCATACTTATTATTAACATAATACAATCTCATTTTAAAATTATTTTAAGTTTATATTACATAAGTATAATTTTTAAATATTATCATTCTAATTTTAAATTATTTAAAAAAATGTATTCTTAATGTTATTTCGAAGACATCATATAAGGTAATGCAAAAAAATATTTTAATTAGATAGAAATTAATCCATTAAATCCATTTATCTTAGAAAACATATGAATAAAATTATTATCACAAAATTACAGACGAAATTTATTCATCAAAAATATAGTAGTACAAGTAAAGAGTTTCGTTTCGTTGCTATAGTGTTATGTGGTACTGACATCATTCGATAAAATACTCTAATAATTCTTGATAGACAGGTAACGTCATTGAAGTTGATGTAAGACATATTCCGATAAGATGCTCAAATCAAATTATCTCAGAAGTAATCTTTTACGATACCTGCTCATAATTAACCACAAAATGGCGTAATCGATTACAAGAGCAAACTGATATTAATCAACTTTTAATTAAGATAAGCATCATTTTTAGGTTCTCCCAAAATAATTTGAAAGGTTTGTCATTTCTTACTAGATTAAAAGTATTCATAAAAATCAGGTTTGATTATGCAAATAAGAATGAGTAAAAATGAAGTTATTGATGTTGAAATAGTTTCGAATTGAAAAAATAAAAACATTTATTTATGAGATATTGGATTCCGTTACTTATATAAACTTGTTATATAAGTAACTTGTTTTTTACTTACTTTACTTGTTTTACGTTACTTTTACGTTACTTGTTTTTTAAATTAATTTTTTATAATAAATCGGCTGCTAATATTTATTATTCTTATTTTTAAAAAAACATCGTCTGCTAACATTATTTTTTTTTAACTCTCTGCTAATATTTATTTTAATCGTCTGCTAATATTTATTTTAATCGTCTGCTAATATTTATTTTAATCGTCTGCTAATATTTATTTTTTTATTTTAACTTGATTTAACTTATTTTCCACATAATTTAGATATATCATTCTGTTTTTAATGGCTGTATTTTTGTTTGTCTTTTTATATTTTTATATTACTAGAAACGTTCAAATCAATAGTTGTTTAAATAATATTTATCGATAGAATTTTGGACATGAATTAAAATTTGAATAATAATGAAATGATTTGAAAAAAATCCTACATTTTATGTTTTTCTTCTAAGTAATTTTAGCAATGATTGGATGTTTTCAACAAACAAAAACAAGGCAAACTACGTTTTATATATTTACTAGACATGAAATCAATGTTATAAAAAAAGGAAGTACTTTTTAATTTTTATAAGACAAAAAAAAAAAAAAAAAAAAAAAAAAAAAAAAAATACAAATAAATCAAAGCTATTTCAAAAAATAATAAAATAAAATATATGAATCTGCAATTGGTAAACGTTTCAGCGATAATTAAAAAGGGAATAACAGGTACACACATTAATGCAGCAAATAAAAAATAAATAGTTGTTTACCGGATAAAAAATTTTGTTTTTATCGTAAATTAACATAAAAACTAAAATTAGTCTAGAACTTTACTAAAACTGAAACTAATTCTACAACAGAATCTAGAAATTTTCGACAAAACATAAAAAAAAAAAAAAAAATCGTAAGGATTTACTATTAGAATTATCGTAATACTTATTTTATTTTCGATTATGAAAAAATTGATGATATCATCAAAAAAAAAAAAAAAAAAAAAAAAAAACCGATAAATAAAAAATACTAGTGAAATCCTTTTCTAATATGAAAAATAATGATGACATAATTTTCTGTTATAAAAAAAAATGATATTTTCTATTACGATTTTATTATATTTTTTATTATGATAGAAAATATTAATTATTTCAAACGATAATTAAGTATCCTATAATCATTCGAAGCATTAATTAAGAATTAACTTACAGAGGAGCGCATTAATGTAGATAAAATTAAAAAAATTAGAAAATATTTATACTTCCATATTAATAAACCTATTTAGTTTTATGCTCCCAATAGACAAAGGCTTTATTACACAAAACAAGTAGTTTGAAAATATACACTACTAATCAATGAAATATTCATACACTGCTAAGCAAAAAGTATTGTGCAAGACTCATTTATTTATAGGAAATTCTAAAAGTACACTATTTTTAAACATTTAACTGCTATTTTGTTTCTTTTTTTAGATGACCCAACGCTATAAAAAATCCGGATTTTATGGAAATTTAAATGGTTTACAAAGTTGGCAAAGAGGGAAAAAGTAGTTGAGATGCGTGCCTCGTTCGCCTCTTTTTCCCCTCACACATAAAAGCACGGAACTGAATGTTTCGAAACATTTCTGTAAATAACAAAAAAAAAAAACGTTGGCATCAGCGTTGCCGAAAGTGTAATGCAAGAAGATGACAAAAGAAGAAGGCAAATTTTGTTGAGGATGAATATCTTCAAACTGGCGACACTGACTAGATGAGGGGACACAAAAATAAGATGATAGACAAAAAAATGTATTTTGAAAAGCGTTTTCGATTTCATGTCACGTTTAGGAAAAATTCGAAAGTAGGGTATAACTCTTTGGCATTTAAATCGGAAATATTTTTCGAATGGTTAACTCATTTCGCAGTTGTTGGCTCGCTTTGGAGACTCCGTTGGAATCTGATACTTTCCGGAAGCCTTGATACTGCGAAATTTTTGTGGAATAAAGTTTTCTAATAAATCTTAAAGAAGGATCTGTTTGAAAAAGAATAAATTTAGATTTGGTTTCCAAATTTATTTAAATTTTTAAATAATATGTGCCTTTTATTTTGCGGGACTTAAACCCTTAAAATATAGCATTTTTATAATTTTTAATGCTACATTTTTAGTTTTTTTCTATATGTCTTCTAAATTAGTTAATCACTTGAATATTTCGTTGATGTGTAATCTCTCTCTATTATTTAAAAAAATAATAAAATAAAATAACTGCATTGTCGTTTCATAAATACTTCAGCGATAATTAAAAATGGAATAACTGGTGCAGCAATTAAAGAAAATAATAGTCGATATTCAAATAAATATTTTATTTTTTATTGTTTACTAGAACGTAAAAAAGAACTTTGGTGCAAAACATAAAAAAGAAAAATTGTAAAACTTTACTATTACTATAGAATTATGGTAATAGTAAATACATTTTCTGTTATGAAAACATTATGATAATATCATAAAAAAAAATCAGAAATCCTTTTCTATTATGAAAAATACTGATGAAATTATTTTCTATTATGAAAAATAATCATGGAATCATTTTTATTATGAAAAAATGATGATAATAAAGAGGATAATAGCATGAAAAAATAATGATAATAATGATGATAATAGTATAAAAAATAATAATTTCTATTGCGATTTAATTATGTTTCTATTACGATAGCAAATATTAATTACTCCATAAGATAATTAAGTTTCTTATAATAATTTTAAATAATAATTAAGATGAGCATTAAGTTACAGATAAGCGTATTAATGTAGATAAAATAATCAAACTAGTAGAAATTTATGCTTTCATACTAATAAATATCTCTTTAGTTTTATCATTCCAATGGACAAAAATGTTTGTTAAACAAAACAAGTTGCTTTGAAAATATACACTACTAATCAATGAAATATTCATACATTGATAAACAAAAAGTATTGTGTAAGACTCATTTCTTTATTGAAAATTCTTAAAAGTACCATATTTTTCCACATTTTTACGGCTATTTTGTTTTTTTTTAGATGGCCCACACCATAAAAATGTGGATTTTATGGAAACATAAAGGGTTTACAAACTTGGCAAAGAGGGGAAAAGTAGTTGAGATGCGTGTCTCGTTCACCTTATTTTCCCCTCAGATATAAAAGCACGGAGCTGCATGTTTCAAAACATTTCTGTAAATAACAAAAAAACGTTGGCATCAGCGTTGCCGAAAGTGTAATGCAAGAAGATGACAAAAGAAGAAGGCAAATTTTGTTGAGGATGAATATCTTCAAACTGGCGACACTGACTAGATGAGGGGACACAAAAATAAGACTGTAGACAAAAAAAAAAAGAATATTCCGAAAGACGCTTTCGATTTCACGTCACGTTTAGGGAAGGAAATTCGAAAGTAGGGTATAACTCTTTGGTATTCAAATCGGAAATATTTTTCGAATGGTTAACTCATAACCATTTAATGGTTAACTTTATTCCAGAAAACTCTTCCGAACTGAAAATTTTTGAGGCTTCCAGGAAAGTATCAGATTCCGAAAGTAGTTGAGTCTTTTCTTGAAAGCGAGCCAAACAATTTCACAGTTGTTGGCTCGCTTTGGAGACTCCTGAATCTGATACTTTCCGGAAGCCTTAATTCTACGAAGAGTTTTCTGGAATAAAGTTTTCTAATAAATCTTGAAGGAGATGTGTTTGAAAAAAGGATGAAAAAGAATAAATTTATATTAGATTTGCAGTATTTATTTAAATTGAGAAATAATATATGCCTTTTATTTCATGACTTAACCATTTAAATTGCATTTTTTATACTTTTTATGCTACGTGTTTAGTTATTTTTTTTAAAACACTCGTAAACTAGTGAATATTTCGTGCGCAAAGTAACATGTAACTCTCATAAAGTAGCTAATTACGAGAAGAGCTTCAACTTTTAAGTCACAAAAAATATGAAAGCGGCACTTGTGGTATTGAAGGCAGTTTAACAAATGGTTCAAATTACCATAGTTTTTTTCATGATGACAAAATGTCCAACAGGAACTTAGACTGGTTTTAGTGTAATCTATGAATAGATGACAGTGCGAATGGTCGGTTTTTATTTTGGGAGTCATTGACGTCATAACAGAAACAAGAGTTTTTCTTTCATAAAATAAGGCAAGAAATTGCAAGTAACTTTGTCTTAGTCTTAAGCAACTCTAGTTCTCTAATAAGAGTATTCAACTCTTCTAAAGACAGTATGTGTGTTATAGGAAGGGCAATATTATATTCATCACTAAATGTAGAAGACTGTAGAGCATCACATGAAATTGACTCTTGCTCTTCCTCCGGATCAATTAAAAATTCAATTTCAGTTTCCCAAATGAGAAACCTTTCACCATTGGTATCATAACAGATTCTATATTCAATAAAAAAGAATGTGCAAAAGTAGGGTGTGAACAAGTTGTGCGAGAAATCAGCAAAATCGAAAAGAAATTAATTATAACATCCTGATGACTACTTTATCGAAGAATACATATCAGCAAGATATTATAAACCATGTTATTTTCGATTGCTAGATGATTGTATCCAAATCAAGAACAAGTCCAGCTTCGGCGAATAGTTATTTTACTTTAATAATAATTATAGATCTAAAGGATTCCCCGCCATTTCGGTAATCATAGCAACCATCTAATTATCTTAAATTTTTGAATGGCTACTTCATGTTAATGCTAAAAGGTTTTTAAGTAAATATAATCATTTCATATATAACTAATCTATTTTATTAAAACATAAACGTAGATAAATAAATAATACAAAAAGTCAACTTAATAATAAGGTATAATAAAAAAATCTCATTAATATGTTACATTTCTTTGTTTCGTAAAAATAATGATTCAAGTAGCATTAATTAACTGGGTGTATTCTTAATTTCACACTCTTTGGCATCTCAGGCCATGTATATCACCTTCCAATAGTACCTGCTCCGCATTCAAAAACATTTCTGTACTATTTTCAATAACTTCTAAAGTCAGAAAAAGTATGCAACTCGTAATTTTTCACCTCGAAAAGAAAATAAAATCGAAACAGTTTGAGAAATCGAAATTCTTTCAGTTCTCACTCCTCTGCTGCATCTGTGCTCAATACGAAGACAACAAGGGAAGTGAAGAGGGGGCAGGAAAGACTTTTTGGAGCGCGAGGTTTGCAGACGATTCTTGTTTGCTTTTCGAGAGGCGGCCTCGTCACTCTTCGCTGATTGCTGGAAAAGTCTGTTGAGCTTTGTATCGAAGTGCTGAAGAACCGGGATCAGCTCTCACGAGCAAATGTTTTTTCCCCACTTTTACGAGAAAAGAGGGAATTGCAAGATAAAGAAGAGGGAAAATTTCTATCCTAAGCAGGAATTGTTAGTCTTTGAAGTTTCTCATTTCTTTGATCACTTTGTTTTAGTTATGTGCTTTTAATAAATTAAATGTTTGATTTGTAAATCAAATATTTCCCCAAATAAATTATATTTATTTAAATGGTTATTGCAAGAAGTTTTTAAAAATAATGATATTTATGCTCTAAAGTGTTTTTTACACTATATTAAAACGTGCATGGGATATATATATATATATATTGTCTCGAATGAGATTGATGGTATATTTTTATCTCGTATGTATTTGATTCATTCATATAATCAGGATTAATATCACATTTGATTTATATTATCAAATATGATGAAATTAAATATTATATAATATGAGGAGATTAAATATTATCAAATATGAGGAGATTAAATGTTATCAAATATGAGATTAAATAATATCAAATATTATGAATTTAGTGATGTCTTGGTATGAAGTCCCAGAGATCAACAAAAACCCCCCAATCTTTAAAATTTCAAATAGTTGCATAAATCTTATATGTAATAATTGCAAAAATCTTTCAAAAATCCTTATTAATTCTTTCCTATATCCATTTCTATATGATAAAAGAAATGCATTTGATTTCTTAATATCATCATGATTAACATCATATTTGATTTATATTGTCACATATATGTGTACAGCGTCTAATAATTGAGGTCTGTCGCTGACTAAGTATTTAAATTTAGTCGTAGACTCAAGAAGTCTGAAAAATCTCCGTCCTTGGAGTGAACTTCCCTTGGGAATCAAATTTAAATCTTTAATTTTCATTTTTTAATCTAAATAACAACTGGTATTAACCCAGAGTTCTCTATATACACTATGTGGAAGAAAGTGACGGGACACGACATTATAACGACATAAACCCATATTTATTAAAATTAATAGGAGTTAGGGCCTCCTTTGGCTGCGATCACAGCTGCAACCCTTCTGGGCATGCTTTCCACTAAATTAGCCATAGTGGCAAGAGGAATTTCCTTCCAAATGTTTAACAGGAAGTTCCATAGTTCAGGCTTGCTTTTGGGGAGTGGGGTGCAGGCCCTCAACCAACGGTTCAATTCGTCCCGGAGATGTTCAATTGGGTTAAGATCAGGGCTCTGCGCCGGCCACTCCATGCGTTTAACGTTGTTGTTCACATACCAATCAAGAGTCCTCCTTGCAACATGGCATATTGCGTTGTCATCTTGATACCAGCAATCATCCATACCGTACGTTGCCCACAAGGTAGGAAGGACATGATTGTCGAGAATATCACAGTATCTATTGGCATTCATCGCACCATCAACCTTCACCAGTGGGCCAGCCCCATACCAGGAGAAACAGCCCATACCATCTATCCTCCTCCACCAAACTTTACAGTTGGGACGACACATTCGGGCAAAAGGCGTTCTCCTACCAAACACGACCTACCCAAACACGACCATCGGAACGGAAAAGGGTAAATCGTGACTCGTCACTCCAAAGGACGCGTTTCCAGTCATCCAGAGTCCACGTACGGTGGTCTTTGGTCCATCGAAGGTGCGCTTTCTTGTTCGTTTTCGTAATCAAAGGCTTATGGGCCGCCTAACGTCCAGTGTAACCTAACTTATGGGCCTCAATACGAAGAGTCTTGGTCGAAACGGCCACACCTGTAAATTGTTTAAACTCATTAGCGATGTTATCCATGGATGTTTGACGGTTACTTCGAATCTCCCTGCCGAGCACCCGCCGGTCCTGCTGGTGAGAACTGTAGATCGTCCACTTCGGGGTTTGTTCTGACAGTGTCCCTCAGTCTTGTAGCGACACACTACATGTGCTACATTTGATTTTGAGCAGTTACGGAGACGGGATATCTCCTAATTGACACCTTGGCAAGATGCAATCCAACCAACACACCTTTTCGAACTCAGACAACTATTGCCGTGGCGGCATCTTGACAAAAACAACTCTAGTCGACTCCACAGAGTATTTATAGGATATGGCTGACACGTAATACCTATTATTGCGCATGTGTCAGCTGTATTGTCGAATTTTCTACTTTTCGAGGGGTGTCCCGTCACTTTCTTCCAGATAGTGTATAATAATGCTTGTAAATAAAAATTAAAGTGTTCCCACGAACCTGAAAGTAGCTCTTTCCTTGAAGCAGTTATAGGTGTAGTATAGACCGAGACTTCACAATATATATAAAAGAAAATACTTGAATTCAATAAATAAAGTTACTCTTAGCCATACCCACTTTATTCAAGATAGCGTTTAAAAAGACAAAATCAGAATTTTTTTTCATCCCTTTTTTCCCCTTCTTTTATATCTATAGTGCTTTCTACCAAAAGCCTCGAGAAAATATTTTCATACACCAAAATATCTTCAACTCTTTCCGTATCGAATCCTCTTCTAATCGTCCGGAAAAACAACAAAAACTGTTATCTATCGCTGTACTCTTTCCGTCTCTAAACTTTACTTTTCCGTCTGTTAAACTAAGTTAACCGAACACCCTTAATCTGACACACGAACGATGGATGAGTTGCTCTGAAAAGAGACTCGAAGACGATTATAATATTAATAAAGTTCCCCGGTACAGCTTTTTTCTGCCATTGTTTCCATCATTCTTACGGGTATTTACTTTGGAATAAAAGTGAAGACCTCGCTTTCAAGAAGGACTGTTTATTCAAGATGCTTGAAAATCCCTCTCGCCCACTCCAGAGAACGTTTTCGTTCCACTGAATCTTCGATTGGAACAAATTTCTGTCCCAGGTTTAAGTACTTATGATTTTGTTTGAGCTTTTATCGGGGAAAGTATAAAGTACCAATCTCTGGTAAGTTTCTTTAAATCTCTGACAACAATACCAATATTGGTTATTTGAACAATAATGGAAGAATAATTGAATAAACTAATTTTAATTATGTGCAGACGATTAATTGTAAATGAATAAGTTTGATTTAGAATTATTTTATACAATTTTTAATTCATTATGATTAAAAGGAAAGTTTTTGTTGCATTTTATTTCATTTTGAAATGATTGAAATACTAATTTATTTGTGATTTTTATCACCGATATGTATTGTTTTAACAGAACAAATATCTTGAGTTTATGAATTACGTTAATGTAAATGTTTAAAATTATGAGTGTATAAAATTTTGGGAAGAGATATTTTATTCTGTTAAGAAAATGGTAAATATGTGAATTTATTTATTTTTCCAATTTAAAATATTATGAAACATTTAAGAGATGAAACATTTTGAATGCGAAATTAAAGGAAGATGTGTATAATGAAAAATAGCAAAAAATACAGAAAAAAATGTAGAAAAAAATAACTTCTGTCATCTTTACTACCATGGAACAAGTATTTTAATTCAATTTGATGGATGCTCATATAATTAAAAAGTAATTCTGAAGAAATTTCTTGAGATATTCTACAAATATTTGATTGAACTTACTCCTACTTACCTTCGAAAGAGAACGGTTTGAAAAGATGGGAAAAAAAATCCCTCCTCCGAAATCGTGGCTTAAAGTAGGTTCTAGTTCGTCGCAGGATCCAGAATGGCACCCAAAGTTAATTAGTCGCGATAAGTAGGAGGTAATTATTTGAAGAGATCTCCCGTTTGCTTAAACTAAAAGCTAAAACTTTTATAGCGTAGAACTTTTTCTGGGGAGTTTTTACCCACAAAAGCTTCCCTTTAAAGACTGAGAAAAGAGGAGTTAAAGAAATATTAGTCAGTAAAGAGAAAAATTAAATTTGTAAATGTCAAAGAAGGGATACCATTTGTAAGCACACTGGGTCTAAACACACCGTCAACTATAATTAAGACCAACTTAAGTTGATGAAGGTAGTTAGTTATGATTAGTTTTATAATTTCGAATGAAGAATTGAATTTATCTGTATATACATAAAATGTAAGAAATTTGTGTCGGTCGGTATTTCCTTTTTTCAATGAAGTAAATGTTTTTTATCTGAAGAGTAATTAAAAATCATGAATAACGAATCTTTGTTTTCGATCAAATTGAAAACTTCTTATTTGAGGGTGTTTCTTAAAAAAAAAAAAAAAAAATATATATATATATATATATATATATATATATATATATAAAAGTTGAAGTTGTTCTATAGTAAAAGTTTTTTTTTTTTCCTCAAAATGATTTTTTTTTATTAGATGATTTTTTTCAAAATGTTAACCAATGTGGTCTTTTTTTTCTAAATAATAAATCAATATATTTTTTTCTTTGCGAATTCAATCTAATTAATTAAAAATTAATTTTTGAATTAAGAATGAAATATTTTTCTTACACTAATTATTTATTGAAATTAAAAACAATGTTT
>BPLQ01006479.1:10000-38036 GCA_021605075.1 Caerostris darwini | reverse complement strand
ATAACTGATACTACCTGTTCTAAATAACAGTGCTAATAAATAACCTGCTAATAAAAACGTCAAAATAAATTATTAAAAAAAAATAATAACTGATACTACCACTGTTCTAAATAACAGTGCTAATAAATAACTAACTACTGCTAATAAAAACGGCCAAAATAAATTATTATTAAAAAAAATAACAACTGATACTACCACTGTTCAAATAACAGTGCTAGTAAAAAAAAAAAAAATACTGCTAATAAAACGTCAAAATAAATTATTAAAAAAAATAATAACTGATACTACCACTGTTCTAAATAACAGTGCTAATAAATAACTACTGCTAATAAAAACGTAAAAATAAATTATTAAAAAAAAATAATAACTGATACTACCACTGTTCTAAATAACAGTGCTACGTAAAAAAAATAAAACTAAAATAAAAATAACTAAATAACTAGTAAAAAAAAAATAAATTATTAACTAATAACTACCACTGTTCTAAATAACAGTGCTAATAAAAACTTAAAAATAACTACTGCTAATAAAAACGTCAAAATAAATTATTAAAAAAAATAATAACTGATACTACCACTGTTCTAAATAGCAGTGCAAAATAAATAACTAAAAAATAAATAACTACTGCTAATAAAAACGTCAAAATAAATTATTAAAAAAATAATAACTCATACTACCACTGTTCTAAATAACAGTGCTAATAAATAACTACTGCTAATAAAAACGTAAAAATAAATTATTAAAAAAAAAATAACTGATACTACCACTGTTATAAATAACAGTGCTAATAAAAATAAAATAACTACTGCTAATAAAAACGTCAAAAATAAATTATTAAAATAAAATAATAACTGATACTACCACTGTTCTAAATAACAGTGCTAATAAAAAACTTAAAATAACTACTGCTAATAAAAACTACTGCTAAAAAAATAAAAACAAAATAAATTATTAAAAAAAATAATAACTGATACTACCACTGTTCTAAATAACAGTGCTAATAAAACTTAAAATAACTACTGCTAATAAAAACGTCAAAATAAATTATTAAAAAAAAATAATAACTGATACTACCACTGTTCTAAATAACAGTGCTAATAAAAATAACTACTGCTAATAAAAACGTCAAAATAAATTAAAAAAAAATAATAACTGATACTACCACTGTTCTAAATAACAGTGCTAATAAATAACTACTGCTAATAAAAACGTCAAAATAAATTATTAAAAAAATAATAACTGATACTACCACTGTTCTAAATAACAGTGCTAATAAATAACTACTGCTAATAAAAACGTCAAAATAAATTATTAAAAAAATAATAACTGATACTACCACTGTTCTAAATAACAGTGCTAATAAATAACTACTGCTAATAAAAACGTCAAAATAAATTATTAAAAAAAAAAATAACTGATACTACCACTGTTCTAAATAACAGTGCTAATAAATAACTACTGCTAATAAAAACGTCAAAATAAATTATTAAAAAAAAATAATAACTGATACTACCACTGTTCTAAATAACAGTGCTAATAAAAACTTAAAATAACTACTGCTAGTACAAACTACTGCTAAAAAAAAAAATAACTAATATTAGCACTGCTCTAAGAGTGCTAATAAAAACTTAAAAATAACTACTGCTAATACAAACTACTGCTCAAAAAATAATAACTAATATTAGCACTGCTCTAACAGTGCTAATAAAAACTTAAAAATAACTACTGCTAATAAAAACGTCAAAATAAATTAATAAACAAAAATTATAACTGATACTACCACTGTTCTAAATAACAGTGCTAATAAATAACTACTGCTAATAAAAACGTCAAAATAAATTATTAAAAAAATAATAACTGATACTACCACTGTTCTAAATAACAGTGCTAATAAATAACTACTGCTAATAAAAACGTCAAAATAAATTATTAAAAAAAAAAATAATAACTGATACTACCACTGTTCTAAATAACAGTGCTAATAAATAACTACTGCTAATAAAAACGTCAAAATAAATTATTAAAAAAAAATAATAACTGATACTACCACTGTTCTAAATAACAGTGCTAATAAAAACTTAAAATAACTACTGCTAATAAAACTACAAAAAAAATTATAAAAAAATAATAATATTATTAGCACTGCTCTAAATAACAGTGCTAATAAAAAACTTAAAAATAACTACTGCTAATAAAAACGTCAAAATAAATTAAAAAAAAAATAATAACTGATACTACCACTGTTCTAAATAACAGTGCTAATAAATAACTACTGCTAATAAAAACGTCAAAATAAATTATTAAAAAAAAATAATAACTGATACTACCACTGTTCTAAATAACAGTGCTAATAAAAACTAAAATAACTACTGCTAATAAAAACGTCAAAATAAATTATTCAAAAAAAATAATAACTGATACTACCACTGTTCTAAATAACAACTAATAAATAACTACTGCTAATAAAAACGTCAAAATAAATTATTAAAAAAAATAATAACTGATACTACCACTGTTCTAAATAACAGTGCTAATAAAAAAAAAATAACTACTGCTAATAAAAACGTCAAAATAAATTATTAAAAAAAAATAATAACTGATACTACCACTGTTCTAAATAACAGTGCTAATAAAAACTAAAATAACTACTGCTAATAAAAACTCAAAAAAATTATAACTAAAAAAATAATACTGCTACCACTAAAAAAACTAAATAAAAACGTAAAAAAATTAAAAAAAAATAATAACTGATACTACCACTGTTCTAAATAACAGTGCTAATAAATAACTACTGCTAATAAAAACGTCAAAATAAATTATTAAAAAAAAAATAACTGATACTACCACTGTTCTAAATAACAGTGCTAAAAATAACTACTGCTAATAAAAACGTCAAAATAAATTATTTAAAAAAAATAATAACTGATACTACCACTGTTCTAAATAACAGTGCTAATAAATAACTACTGCTAATAAAAACGTCAAAATAAATTATTAAAAAAAAAATAATAACTGATACTACCACTGTTCTAAATAACAGTGCTAATAAAAAAACTTAAAAAAATAACTACTGCTAATACAAACTACTGCTTACAAAAAAAATAATAACTAATATTAGCACTGCTCTAAATAACAGTGCTAATAAAAACTTAAAAATAACTACTGCTAATAAAAACGTCAAAATAAATTATTAAAAAAAATAATAACTGATACTACCACTGTTCTAAATAACAGTGCTAATAAATAAAAATAACTACTGCTAATAAAAACGTCAAAATAAATTATTAAAAAAAATAATAACTGATACTACCACTGTTCTAAATAACAGTGCTAATAAATAACTACTGCTAATAAAAACGTCAAAATAAATTATTAAAAAAAAATAATAACTGATACTACCACTGTTCTAAATAACAGTGCTAATAAATAACTACTGCTAATAAAAACGTCAAAATAAATTATTAAAAAAAAATAATAACTGATACTACCACTGTTCTAAATAACAGTGCTAATAAATAACTACTGCTAATAAAAACGTCAAAATAAATTATTAAAAAAAAATAATAACTGATACTACCACTGTTCTAAATAACAGTGCTAATAAATAACTACTGCTAATAAAAACGTCAAAATAAATTATTAAAAAAAAAATAACTGATACTACCACTGTTCTAAATAACAGTGCTAATAAATAACTACTGCTAATAAAAACGTCAAAATAAATTATTAAAAAAAAATAATAACTGATACTACCACTGTTCTAAATAACAGTGCTAATAAAAACTTAAAATAACTACTGCTAATACAAACTACTGCTAAAAAAATAAAAATAACTAATATTAGCACTGCTCTAAGAGTGCTAATAAAAACTTAAAAATAACTACTGCTAATAAAAACGTCAAAATAAATTATTAAAAAAAAATAATAACTGATACTACCACTGTTCTAAATAACAGTGCTAAAAAACTAAAAATAACTACTGCTAATAAAAACGTCAAAATAAATTATTAAAAAAAAAATAATAACTGATACTACCACTGTTCTAAATAACAGTGCTAATAAAAAACTTAAAAATAACTACTGCTAATAAAAACGTCAAAATAAATTATTAAAAAAAAATAATAACTGATACTACCACTGTTCTAAATAACAGTGCTAATAAATAACTACTGCTAATAAAAACGTCAAAATAAATTATTAAAAAAAATAATAACTGATACTACCACTGTTCTAAATAACAGTGCTAATAAATAACTACTGCTAATAAAAACGTCAAAATAAATTATTAAAAAAAAAATAATAACTGATACTACCACTGTTCTAAATAACAGTGCTAATAAATAACTACTGCTAATAAAAAAACGTCAAAATAAATTATTAAAAAAAAATAATAACTGATACTACCACTGTTCTAAATAACAGTGCTAATAAATAACTACTGCTAATAAAAACGTCAAAATAAATTATTAAAAAAAAATAATAAATGATAAAAAAAATAAAACCACTGTTCTAAATAAAAATAACATACTGCTAAAAATAACTACTGCTAATAAAAACGTCAAAAAAAATTATTAAAAAAAAATAATAACTGATACTACCACTGTTCTAAATAACAGTGCTAATAAATAACTACTGCTAATAAAAACGTCAAAATAAATTATTAAAAAAAAATAATAACTGATACTACCACTGTTCTAAATAACAGTGCTAATAAAAACTAAAATAACTACTGCTAATAAAAACTACTGCTAAATTATGCTAAAAAAAACTAAAAAACTAAAAATAACTACTGCTAATACTACAAAAAATAATTAAAAAATTAATGCTCTAACAGTGCTAATAAAAACTTAAAAATAACTACTGCTAATAAAAACGTCAAAATAAATTATTAAAAAAAATAATAACTGATACTACCACTGTTCTAAATAACAAATAAATAACTACTGCTAATAAAAACGTCAAAAAAACGTAAATTATTAAAAAAAAATAATAACTGATACTACCACTGTTCTAAATAACAGTGCTAATAAATAACTAAATAAATAACTATTGCTAATAAAAACGTCAAAATAAATTATTAAAAAAAAATAATAACTGATACTACCACTGTTCTAAATAACAGTGCTAATAAATAACTACTGCTAATAAAAACGTCAAAATAAATTATTAAAAAAAAATAATAACTGATACTACCACTGTTCTAAATAACAGTGCTAATAAAAACTTAAAATAACTACTGCTAATAAAAACTACTGTCAAAATAAAATAACTAATAATAAACTGCTCTAAGAGTGCTAATAAAAAAAAAATAACTACTGCTAATACAAACTACTGCTCAAAAAAATTAAATAAAAATATTAACTGCTCTAACAGTGCTAATAAAAACTTAAAAATAACTACTGCTAATAAAAACGTCAAAATAAATTATTAAAAAAAAAATAATAACTGATACTACCACTGTTCTAAATAACAGTGCTAATAAATAACTACTGCTAATAAAAACGTCAAAATAAATTATTAAAAAAAAATAATAACTGATACTACCACTGTTCTAAATAACAGTGCTAATAAATAACTACTGCTAATAAAAACGTCAAAATAAATTATTAAAAAAAAAAAAATAATAACTGATACTACCACTGTTCTAAATAACAGTGCTAATAAATAACTACTGCTAATAAAAACGTCAAAATAAATTATTAAAAAAAAATAATAACTGATACTACCACTGTTCTAAATAACAGTGCTAATAAATAACTACTGCTAATAAAAACGTCAAAATAAATTATTAAAAAAAATAATAACTGATACTACCACTGTTCTAAATAACAGTGCTAATAAAAACTTAAAATAACTACTGCTAATACAAACTACTGCTAAAAAAATAATAACTAATATTAGCACTGCTCTAAGAGTGCTAATAAAAACTTAAAAATAACTACTGCTAATACAAACTACTGCTCAAAAAAAATAATAAAAACACTGCTCTAACAGTGCTAATAAAAACTTAAAAATAACTACTGCTAATAAAAACGTCAAAATAAATTATTAAAAAAAATAATAACTGATACTACCACTGTTCTAAATAACAGTGCTAATAAATAACTACTGCTAATAAAAACGTCAAAATAAATTATTAAAAAAAATAATAACTGATACTACCACTGTTCTAAATAACAGTGCTAATAAATAACTACTGCTAATAAAAACGTCAAAATAAATTATTAAAAAAAATAATAACTGATACTACCACTGTTCTAAATAACAGTGCTAATAAATAACTACGTGCTAATAAAAACGTCAAAATAAATTATTAAAAAAAAAAATAACTGATACTACCACTGTTCTAAATAACAGTGCAAATAAATAAATAATGCGAATAAATAACTATTACTAATAAAAACGTCAAAATAAATTATTAAAAAAAATAATAACTGATACTACCACTGTTCTAAATAACAACTGCTAATAAATAACTACTGCTAATAAAAACGTCAAAATAAATTATTAAAAAAAAAAATAATAACTGATACTACCACTGTTCTAAATAACAGTGCTAATAAATAACTACTGCTAATAAAAACGTCAAAATAAATTATTAAAAAAAATAATAACTGATACTACCACTGTTCTAAATAACAGTGCTAATAAAAACTTAAAATAACTACTGCTAGTACAAACTACTGCTAAAAAAATAATAACTAATATTAGCACTGCTCTAAGAGTGCTAATAAAAAACTTAAAAATAACTACTGCTAATACAAACTACTGCTCAAAAAAATAATAACTAATATTAGCACTGCTCTAACAGTGCTAATAAAAACTTAAAAATAACTACTGCTAATAAAAACGTCAAAATAAATTATTAAAAAAAAATAATAACTGATACTACCACTGTTCTAAATAACAGTGCTAATAAATAACTACTGCTAATAAAAAAAAAAAAACGTCAAAATAAATTATTAAAAAAAATAATAACTGATACTACCACTGTTCTAAATAACAGTGCTAATAAATAACTACTGCTAATAAAAACGTCAAAATAAATTATTAAAAAAAAATAATAACTGATACTACCACTGTTCTAAATAACAGTGCTAATAAATAACTACTGCTAATAAAAACGTCAAAATAAATTATTAAAAAAAAAATAACTGATACTACCACTGTTCTAAATAACAGTGCTAATAAATAACTACTGCTAATAAAAACGTCAAAATAAATTATTAAAAAAAAAAATAACTGATACTACCACTGTTCTAAATAACAGTGCTAATAAAAACTTAAAATAACTACTGCTAATACAAACTACTGCTAAAAAAAAAATAATAACTATTATTAGCACTGCTCTAACAGTGCTAATAAAAACTTAAAAATAACTACTGCTAATAAAAACGTCAAAATAAATTATTAAAAAAAAATAATAACTGATACTACCACTGTTCTAAATAACAGTGCTCTAAAAACAAAAATAACTGCTAATAAAAACTAAAAACTAAAAAAAACTACTGCTAAAAAAACGTAAAAAAACGTCAAAATAAATTATTAAAAAAAAAAATAATAACTGATACTACCACTGTTCTAAATAACAGTGCTAATAAATAACTACTGCTAATAAAAACGTCAAAATAAATTATTAAAAAAAAAATAATAACTGATACTACCACTGTTCTAAATAACAGTGCTAATAAATAACTACTGCTAATAAAAACGTCAAAATAAATTATTAAAAAAAATAATAACTGATACTACCACTGTTCTAAATAAAGTGCTAATAAATAACTACTGCTAATAAAAACGTCAAAATAAATTATTAAAAAAAAATAATAACTGATACTACCACTGTTCTAAATAACAGTGCTAATAAAAACTTAAAAATAAAACTACTGCTAATAAAAACGTCAAAATAAATTATTAAAAAAAATAATAACTGATACTACCACTGTTCTAAATAACAGTGCTAATAAATAAATACTGCTAATAAAAACGTCAAAATAAATTATTAAAAAAAAATAATAACTGATACTACCACTGTTCTAAATAACAGTGCTAATAAAAACTAAAAAACTACTGCTAATAAAAACGTCAAAATAAATTATTAAAAAAAAATAATAACTGATACTACCACTGTTCTAAATAACAGTGCTAATGCTAATAAATAACTACTGCTAATAAAAACGTCAAAATAAATTATTAAAAAAAAATAATAACTGATACTACCACTGTTCTAAATAACAGTGCTAATAAAAACTAAAAATAACTACTGCTAATAAAAACGTCAAAATAAATTATTAAAAAAAAATAATAACTGATACTACCACTGTTCTAAAAACAGTGCTAATAAATAACTACTGCTAATAAAAACGTCAAAATAAATTATTAAAAAAAAAATAATAACTGATACTACCACTGTTCTAAATAACAGTGCTAATAAATAACTACTGCTAATAAAAACGTCAAAATAAATTATTAAAAAAAAAAATAATAACTGATACTACCACTGTTCTAAATAACAGTGCTAATAAAAATAACTACTGCTAATAAAAACGTCAAAATAAATTAAAAAAAAAAATAATAACTGATACTACCACTGTTCTAAATAACAGTGCTAATAAATAACTACTGCTAATAAAAACGTCAAAATAAATTATTAAAAAAAATAATAACTGATACTACCACTGTTCTAAATAACAGTGCTAATAAATAACTACTGCTAATAAAAACGTCAAAATAAATTATTAAAAAAATAATAACTGATACTACCACTGTTCTAAATAACAGTGCTAATAAATAACTACTGCTAATAAAAACTAATAAAAACGTCAAAATAAATTATTAAAAAAAAATAATAACTGATACTACCACTGTTCTAAATAACAGTGCTAATAAATAACTACTGCTAATAAAAACGTCAAAATAAATTATTAAAAAAAAAAATAATAACTGATACTACCACTGTTCTAAATAACAGTGCTAATAAAAACTAAAATAACTACTGCTAATAAAACTAAAAAAATTAATAACTATTATTAGCACTGCTCTAACAGTGCTAATAAAAACTTAAAAATAAATACTGCTAATAAAAACGTCAAAATAAATTACAAAAAAAAATAATAACTGATACTACCACTGTTATAAATAACAGTGCTAATAACTAACTATTGCTAATAAAAACGTCAAAATAAATTATTAAAAAAAATAATAACTGATACTACCACTGTTCTAAATAACAGTGCTAATAAATAACTACTGCTAATAAAAACGTCAAAATAAATTATTAAAAAAAAATAATAACTGATACTACCACTGTTCTAAATAACAGTGCTAATAAAAACTTAAAATAACTACTGCTAATAAAAACTACTGCTAAAAAAATAATAACTAATATTAGCACTGCTCTAAGAGTGCTAATAAAAACTTAAAAATAACTACTGCTAATACAAACTACTGCTCAAAAAAATAATAACTAATATTAGCACTGCTCTAACAGTGCTAATAAAAACTTAAAAATAACTACTGCTAATAAAAACGTCAAAATAAATTATTAAAAAAAATAATAACTGATACTACCACTGTTCTAAATAACAGTGCTAATAAATAACTACTGCTAATAAAAACGTCAAAATAAATTATTAAAAAAAAAAATAACTGATACTACCACTGTTCTAAATAACAGTGCTAATAAATAACTACTGCTAATAAAAACGTCAAAATAAATTATTAAAAAAAATAATAACTGATACTACCACTGTTCTAAATAACAGTGCTAATAAATAACTACTGCTAATAAAAACGTCAAAATAAATTATTAAAAAAAAAAAATAATAACTGATACTACCACTGTTCTAAATAACAGTGCTAATAAATAACTAAAAAATAAAAACGTCAAAATAAATTATTAAAAAAAAAAAATAATAACTGATACTACCACTGTTCTAAATAACAGTGCTAATAAAAACTAAAAACGTCAAAATAACTATACTGCTAATAAAAACTACTGCTAATAAAAACAAAATAAATTATTAAAAAAAAAATAATAACTGATACTACCACTGTTCTAAATAACAGTGCTAATAAATAACTACTGCTAATAAAAACGTCAAAATAAATTATTAAAAAAATAATAACTGATACTACCACTGTTCTAAATAACAGTGCTAATAAATAACTACTGCTAATAAAAACGTCAAAATAAATTATTAAAAAAAATAATAACTGATACTACCACTGTTCTAAATAACAGTGCTAATAAAAACTTAAAATAACTACTGCTAGTACAAACTACTGCTAAAAAAAATAATAAAAAAAATATTAGCACTGCTCTAAAGTGCTAAAAAAACTTAAAAATAACTACTGCTAATACAAACTACTGCTCAAAAAAAAATAATAACTAATATTAGCACTGCTCTAACAGTGCTAATAAAAACTTAAAAATAACTACTGCTAATAAAAACGTCAAAATAAATTATTAAAAAAAAAATTATAACTGATACTACCACTGTTCTAAATAACAGTGCTAATAAAAATAACTAAAAATAACTGCTAATAAAAACGTCAAAATAAATTATTAAAAAAAATAATAACTGATACTACCACTGTTCTAAATAACAGTGCTAATAAATAACTACTGCTAATAAAAACGTCAAAATAAATTATTAAAAAAAATAATAACTGATACTACCACTGTTCTAAATAACAGTGCTAATAAAACTAAACTACTGCTAATAAAAACGTCAAAATAAATTATTAAAAAAAAAATAATAACTGATACTACCACTGTTCTAAATAACAGTGCTAATAAAAACTACTGCTAATAAAAACGTCAAAATAAATTATTAAAAAAAAAAATAATAACTGATACTACCACTGTTCTAAATAACAGTGCTAATAAATAACTACTGCTAATAAAAACGTCAAAATAAATTATTAAAAAAAAAATAATAACTGATACTACCACTGTTCTAAATAACAGTGCTAATAAATAACTACTGCTAATAAAAACGTCAAAATAAATTATTAAAAAAAAATAATAACTGATACTACCACTGTTCTAAATAACAGTGCTAATAAATAACTACTGCTAATAAAAACGTCAAAATAAATTATTAAAAAAAAATAATAACTGATACTACCACTGTTCTAAATAACAGTGCTAATAAAAACTTAAAATAACTACTGCTAGTACAAACTACTGCTAAAAAAAAATAATAACTAATATTAGCACTGCTCTAAGAGTGCTAATAAAAACTTAAAAATAACTACTGCTAATACAAACTACTGCTCAAAAAAAATAATAACTAATATTAGCACTGCTCTAACAGTGCTAATAAAAACTTAAAAATAACTACTGCTAATAAAAACGTCAAAATAAATTAATAAACAAAAATTATAACTGATACTACCACTGTTCTAAATAACAGTGCTAATAAATAACTACTGCTAATAAAAACGTCAAAATAAATTATTAAAAAAATAATAACTGATACTACCACTGTTCTAAATAACAGTGCTAATAAAAAAAATAACTACTGCTAATAAAAACGTCAAAATAAATTATTAAAAAAAATAATAACTGATACTACCACTGTTCTAAATAACAGTGCTAATAAATAACTACTGCTAATAAAAACGTCAAAATAAATTATTAAAAAAAAAAATAACTGATACTACCACTGTTCTAAATAACAGTGCTAATAAAAAACTACTGCTAATAAAAACTGTAAAAATAAAATTAAAAAAAAAAAAAAAATAATAACTATAAAATAACAGTGCTAATAAAAACTTAAAAATAACTACTGCTAATAAAAACGTCAAAATAAATTATTAAAAAAAATAATAACTGATACTACCACTGTTCTAAATAACAGTGCTAATAAAAACTAAAAATAACTACTGCTAATAAAAACGTCAAAATAAATTATTAAAAAAAAAAAATAACTGATACTACCACTGTTCTAAATAACAGTGCTAATAAATAACTATTGCTAATAAATAACTATTGCTAATAAAAACGTCAAAATAAATTATTAAAAAAAAAATAACTGATACTACCACTGTTCTAAATAACAGTGCTAATAAATAACTACTGCTAATAAAAACGTCAAAATAAATTATTAAAAAAAATAATAACTGATACTACCACTGTTCTAAATAACAGTGCTAATAAAAACTTAAAATAACTACTGCTAGTACAAACTACTGCTAAAAAAAATAATAACTAATATTAGCACTGCTCTAAGAGTGCTAATAAAAACTTAAAAATAACTACTGCTAATACAAACTACTGCTCAAAAAAAAATAATAACTAATATTAGCACTGCTCTAACAGTGCTAATAAAAACTTAAAAATAACTACTGCTAATAAAAACGTCAAAATAAATTAATAAAAAAAATAATAACTGATACTACCACTGTTCTAAATAACAGTGCTAATAAATAACTACTGCTAATAAAAACGTCAAAATAAATTATTAAAAAAAAAAATAACTGATACTACCACTGTTCTAAATAACAGTGCTAATAAAAAAAATAACTACTGCTAATAAAAACGTCAAAATAAATTATTAAAAAAAAATAATAACTGATACTACCACTGTTCTAAATAACAGTGCTAATAAATAACTACTGCTAATAAAAACGTCAAAATAAATTATTAAAAAATAATAACTGATACTACCACTGTTCTAAATAACAGTGCTAATAAATAACTACTGCTAATAAAAACGTCAAAATAAATTATTAAAAAAAAATAATAACTGATACTACCACTGTTCTAAATAACAGTGCTAATAAATAACTACTGCTAATAAAAACGTCAAAATAAATTATTAAAAAAAAATAATAACTGATACTACCACTGTTCTAAATAACAGTGCTAATAAATAACTAATAACTACTGCTAATAAAAACGTCAAAATAAATTATTAAAAAAAATAATAACTGATACTACCACTGTTCTAAATAACAGTGCTAATAAAAAACTTAAAATAACTACTGCTAATACAAACTACTGCTCAAAAAAATAATAACTAATATTAGCACTGCTCTAAAGTGCTAATAAAAACTTAAAAATAACTACTGCTAATAAAACTAAAAAATTAATAAAAATTATTAGCACTGCTCTAACACTGCTAAATAAAAAGTAAAAATAACTACTGCTAATAAAAACGTCAAAATAAATTATTAAAAAAAATAATAACTGATACTACCACTGTTCTAAATAACAGTGCTAATAAATAACTACTGCTAATAAAAACGTCAAAATAAATTAAAAAAAAAAAAAATAACTGATACTACCACTGTTCTAAATAACAGTGCTAATAAATAACTACTGCTAATAAAAACGTCAAAATAAATTATTAAAAAAAAAATAATAACTGATACTACCACTGTTCTAAATAACAGTGCTAATAAAAACTTAAAATAACTACTGCTAATAAAAACTCAAAATAAAAAAAAAAAATAATAACTAATACTACCACTGCTCTAAATAACAAACTAATAAAAACTAAAAATAACTACTGCTAAAAAAAAATACTGCTCAAAAAAAATAATAACTATATTAGCACTGCTCTAAATAACAGTGCTAATAAAAACTAAAAAAACTACTGCTAATAAAAAAACGTCAAAATAAATTATTAAAAAAAATAATAACTGATACTACCACTGTTCTAAATAACAGTGCTAATAAATAACTACTGCTAATAAAAACGTAAAAATAAATTATTAAAAAAAAATAACTGATACTACCACTGTTCTAAATAACAGTGCTAATAAATAACTACTGCTAATAAAAACGTCAAAATAAATTATTAAAAAAAAATAATAACTGATACTACCACTGTTCTAAATAACAGTGCTAATAAATAACTACTGCTAATAAAAACGTCAAAATAAATTATTAAAAAAAAAATAATAACTGATACTACCACTGTTCTAAATAACAGTGCTAATAAATAAAATAACTACTGCTAATAAAAACGTCAAAATAAATTATTAAAAAAAAATAATAACTGATACTACCACTGTTCTAAATAACAGTGCTAATAAAAAACTAAAATAACTACTGCTAATAAAAACGTCAAAATAAATTAAAAAAAAAATAATAACTGATACTACCACTGTTCTAAATAACAGTGCTAATAATAACTACTGCTAATAAAAACGTCAAAATAAATTATTAAAAAAAAAAAATAACTGATACTACCACTGTTCTAAATAACAGTGCTAATAAAAATAACTACTGCTAATAAAAACGTCAAAATAAATTATTAAAAAAAATAATAACTGATACTACCACTGTTCTAAATAACAGTGCTAAAAATAACTACTGCTAATAAAAACGTCAAAATAAATTATTAAAAAAAAATAATAACTGATACTACCACTGTTCTAAATAACAGTGCTAATAAATAACTACTGCTAATAAAAAATAAAAAAAATAAATTATTAAAAAAAATAATAACTGATACTACCACTGTTCTAAATAACAGTGCTAATAAATAACTACTGCTAATAAAAACGTCAAAATAAATTATTAAAAAAAAATAATAACTGATACTACCACTGTTCTAAATAACAGTGCTAATAAATAACTACTGCTAATAAAAACGTCAAAATAAATTATTAAAAAAAAATAATAACTGATACTACCACTGTTCTAAATAACAGTGCTAATAAAAACTTAAAATAACTACTGCTAATACAAACTACTGCTAAAAAAATTAAAAAAAAAAATAACTAATATAGCACTGCTCTAAAGTGCTAATAAAAACTTAAAAATAACTACTGCTAATAAAAACGTCAAAATAAATTATTAAAAAAAATAATAACTGATACTACCACTGTTCTAAATAACAGTGCTAATAAAAACTAAAAAAAATAACTACTGCTAATAAAAACGTCAAAATAAATTATTAAAAAAAAATAATAACTGATACTACCACTGTTCTAAATAACAGTGCTAATAAAAACTACTGCTAATAAAAACGTCAAAATAAATTATTAAAAAAAAATAATAACTGATACTACCACTGTTCTAAATAACAGTGCTAATAAATAACTACTGCTAATAAAAACGTCAAAATAAATTATTAAAAAAAAATAATAACTGATACTACCACTGTTCTAAATAACAGTGCTAATAAATAACTACTGCTAATAAAAACGTCAAAATAAATTATTAAAAAAAAATAATAACTGATACTACCACTGTTCTAAATAACAATGCTAATAAAAACTACTGCTAATAAAAACGTCAAAATAAATTATTAAAAAAAATAATAACTGATACTACCACTGTTCTAAATAACAGTGCTAATAAATAACTACTGCTAATAAAAACGTCAAAATAAATTATTAAAAAAATAATAACTGATACTACCACTGTTCTAAATAACAGTGCTAAAAATAACTACTGCTAATAAAAACGTCAAAATAAATTATTAAAAAAAAATAATAACTGATACTACCACTGTTCTAAATAACAGTGCTAATAAAAACTTAAAATAACTACTGCTAATACAAACTACTGCTAAAAAAAAAAAATAATAACTAATATTAGCACTGCTCTAAGAGTGCTAATAAAAACTTAAAAATAACTACTGCTAATACAAACTACTGCTCAAAAAATAATAACTAATATTAGCACTGCTCTAACAGTGCTAATAAAAACTTAAAAATAACTACTGCTAATAAAAACGTCAAAATAAATTAATAAAAAAAAATAATAACTGATACTACCACTGTTCTAAATAACAGTGCTAATAAATAACTACTGCTAATAAAAACGTCAAAATAAATTATTAAAAAAAATAATAACTGATACTACCACTGTTCTAAATAACAGTGCTAATAAATAACTACTGCTAATAAAAACGTCAAAATAAATTATTAAAAAAAATAATAACTGATACTACCACTGTTCTAAATAACAGTGCTAATAAATAACTACTGCTAATAAAAACGTCAAAATAAATTATTAAAAAAAATAATAACTGATACTACCACTGTTCTAAATAACAGTGCTAATAAAAACTTAAAATAACTACTGCTAATAAAAACTACTGCTAAAAAAATAATAACTAATATTAGCACTGCTCTAACAGTGCTAATAAAACTTAAAAATAACTACTGCTAATACAAACTACTGCTCAAAAAAATAATAACTAAAAAAACAGTGCTAATAAAAACTAAAAATAACTACTGCTAATAAAAACGTAAAATAAATTAAAAAAAGTGCTAATAAAAACAGTGCTAAAAATAACTACTGCTAATAAAAACGTCAAAATAAATTATTAAAAAAAATAATAACTGATACTACCACTGTTCTAAATAACAGTGCTAATAAATAACTACTGCTAATAAAAACGTCAAAATAAATTATTAAAAAAAAATAATAACTGATACTACCACTGTTCTAAATAACAGTGCTAATAAATAACTACTGCTAATAAAAACGTCAAAATAAATTATTAAAAAAAAAATAATAACTGATACTACCACTGTTCTAAATAACAGTGCTAATAAAAACTAAAAATAACTACTGCTAATAAAAACGTAAAAATAAATTAAAAAAAAATAATAACTAACTTATTAAAAAACTGCTAAAAAAACGTAAAATAAATTATTAAAAAAATAATAACTATACTACCACTGTTCTAAATAACAGTGCTAATAAAAACTAAAAAATAACTACTGCTAATAAAAACGTCAAAATAAATTATTAAAAAAAAATAATAACTGATACTACCACTGTTCTAAATAACAGTGCTAATAAATAAAATAACTACTGCTAATAAAAACGTCAAAATAAATTATTAAAAAAAATAATAACTGATACTACCACTGTTCTAAATAACAGTGCTAATAAAAACTAAAAATAACTACTGCTAATAAAAACGTCAAAATAAATTATTAAAAAAAAAATAACTGATACTACCACTGTTCTAAATAACAGTGCTAATAAAAACTTAAAAACTACTGCTAATAAAAACGTCAAAATAAATTATTAAAAAAAAATAATAACTGATACTACCACTGTTCTAAATAACAGTGCTAATAAATAACTACTGCTAATAAAAACGTCAAAATAAATTATTAAAAAAAAATAATAACTGATACTACCACTGTTCTAAATAACAGTGCTAATAAATAACTACTGCTAATAAAAACGTCAAAATAAATTATTAAAAAAAAAATAATAACTGATACTACCACTGTTCTAAATAACAGTGCTAATAAATAACACTGCTAATAAAAACGTCAAAATAAATTACTGCTAAAAACAAAATAACTGCTCATAAACCACTGTTCTAAAATAACATAGCACTGCTCTAACAGTGCTAATAAAAACTTAAAAATAACTACTGCTAATAAAAACGTCAAAATAAATTATTAAAAAAAATAATAACTGATACTACCACTGTTCTAAATAACAGTGCTATAAAAACTAAAAATAACTACTGCTAATAAAAACGTAAAAATCAATTACAAAAAAAAATAATAACTATTATTAGCACTGCTCTAACACTGCTAATAAAAACTGCTAATAAAAACGTCAAAATAAATTATTAAAAAAAAATAATAACTGATACTACCACTGTTCTAAATAACAGTGCTAATAAATAACTATTGCTAATAAAAACGTCAAAATAAATTATTAAAAAAAAATAATAACTGATACTACCACTGTTCTAAATAACAGTGCTAATAAATAACTACTGCTAATAAAAACGTCAAAATAAATTAAAAAAAAAAATAACTGATACTACCACTGTTCTAAATAACAGTGCTAATAAAATAACTACTGCTAATAAAAACGTCAAAATAAATTATTAAAAAAAAAATAATAACTGATACTACCACTGTTCTAAATAACAGTGCTAATAAATAACTACTGCTAATAAAAACGTCAAAATAAATTATTAAAAAAAATAACTGATACTACCACTGTTCTAAATAACAGTGCTAATAAATAACTACTGCTAATAAAAACGTCAAAATAAATTATTAAAAAAAAATAATAACTGATACTACCACTGTTCTAAATAACAGTGCTAATAAAAACTTAAAAAACTACTGCTAATACAAACTACTGCTAAAAAAAAATAATAACTATTATTAGCACTGCTCTAACAGTGCTAATAAAAACTTAAAAATAACTACTGCTAATAAAAACGTCAAAATAAATTATAAAAAAAATAATAACTGATACTACCACTGTTCTAAATAACAGTGCTAATAAATAACTACTGCTAATAAAAACGTCAAAATAAATTATTAAAAAAAAATAATAACTGATACTACCACTGTTCTAAATAACAGTGCTAATAAATAACTACTGCTAATAAAAACGTCAAAATAAATTATTAAAAAAAAAAAAATAATAACTGATACTACCACTGTTCTAAATAACAGTGCTAATAAAAACTAAATAACTACTGCTAATAAAAACGTCAAAATAAATTATTAAAAAAAAATAATAACTGATACTACCACTGTTCTAAATAACAGTGCTAATAAAAACTTAAAAAATAACTACTGCTAAAAAAAAAAAAATAAATTATTAAAAAAATAATAACTGATACTACCACTGTTCTAAAAAACAGTGCTAATAAAAATAACTACTACTAATAAAAACGTCAAAAATAAATTAAAAAAAAATAACTGATACTACCACTGTTCTAAATAACAGTGCTAATAAATAACTACTGCTAATAAAACGTCAAAATAAATTATTAAAAAAAATATAACTGATACTACCACTGTTCTAAATAACAAACTAATAAATAACTACTGCTAATAAAAACGTCAAAATAAATTATTAAAAAAATAATAACTGATACTACCACTGTTCTAAATAACAGTGCTAATAAATAACTACTGCTAATAAAAACGTCAAAATAAATTATTAAAAAAAATAAATAACTGATACTACCACTGTTCTAAATAACAGTGCTAATAAAAAACTATAATAAAAAACTACTGCTAATAAAAACGTCAAAATAAATTATTAAAAAAAAAATAATAACTGATACTACCACTGTTCTAAATAACAGTGCTAATAAATAACTACTGCTAATAAAAACGTCAAAATAAATTATTAAAAAAAATAATAACTGATACTACCACTGTTCTAAATAACAGTGCTAATAAAAACTAAAATAACTACTGCTAATAAAAACTGCTAAAAAAATAAATTATTACTACTGCTAATAAAAACGTCAAAATAAATTATTATAATAACTGATACTACCACTGTTCTAAATAACAGTGCTAATAAAAACTAAAAATAACTACTGCTAATAAAAACGTAAAATAAATTAATAAATAAAAATAAAACGTAATAACTGATAAAAATAATACCACTGTTCTAAATAACAGTGCTAATAAATAACTACTGCTAATAAAAACGTCAAAATAAATTATTAAAAAAAATAATAACTGATACTACCACTGTTCTAAATAACAGTGCTAATAAAAACTTAAAAATAACTACTGCTAATAAAAATTGCTAAAAAAAATAAAAAATAAAAAAAACTGCTCTAACAGTGCTAATAAAACTTAAAAATAACTACTAATAAAAACAAAAAAATTAATAAACAAAAATAATAACTGATACTACCACTGTTCTAAATAACAGTGCTAATAAATAATAACTACTGCTAATAAAAACGTCAAAATAAATTATTAAAAAAATAATAACTGATACTACCACTGTTCTAAATAACAGTGCTAATAAAAACTAACTACTGCTAATAAAAACGTCAAAATAAATTATTAAAAAAAAAATAATAACTGATACTACCACTGTTCTAAATAACAGTGCTAATAAATAACTACTGCTAATAAAAACGCCAAAATAAATTATTAAAAAAATAATAACTGATACTACCACTGTTCTAAATAACAGTGCTAATAAATAACTACTGCTAATAAAAACGTCAAAATAAATTATTAAAAAAAAAATAATAACTGATACTACCACTGTTCTAAATAACAGTGCTAATAAAAACTTAAAATAACTACTGCTAATAAAACGCGTCAAAATAAATTAAAAAAAAAATAATAACTAATATTAGCACTGCTCTTAATAACAGTGCTAATGAAAACTTAAAATAACTACTGCTAATACAAACTACTACTCAAAAAAAAATAATAACTATTATTAGCACTGCTCTAACAGTGCTAATAAAAACTTAAAAAATAACTACTGCTAATAAAAACGTCAAAATAAATTATTAAAAAAAATAATAACTGATACTACCACTGTTCTAAATAACTAATAAAAACTAATAAATAACTACTGCTAATAAAAACTAAAAATAAATTATTAAAAAATAATAACTGATACTACCACTGTTCTAAATAACAGTGCTAATAAAAAAAAATAACTACTGCTAATAAAAACGTCAAAATAAATTATTAAAAAAAAATAATAACTGATACTACCACTGTTCTAAATAACAGTGCTAATAAAAACTTAAAAATAACTACTGCTAATACAAACGTAAAAATCTATTACTAAAAAAAATAATAACTATTATTCGCACTGCTCTAACAGTGCTAATAAAAACTTAAAAATAACTACTGCTAATAAAAACGTGAAAATAAATTAATAAAGAAAAATAATAACTAATACTACCACTGTTCTAAATAACAGTGCTAATAAAAACTTAAAAATAACTACTGCTAATAAAAACGTCAAAATAAATTAATAAAAAAAAATAATAACTGATATTAGCACTGTTCTAAATAACAGTGCTAATAAAAATTTAAAAATAACTACTGCTAATAAAAACGTAAAAATCAATTACTAAAGAAAATAATAACTGATATTAGCACTGCTCTTAATAACAGTGCTAATGAAAACTTAAAAATAACTACTGCTAATACAAACGTAAAAATCAATTACTAAAAAAAATTAGAACTATTATTAGTACTGCTCTAACAGTGCTAATAAAAACTTAAAAATAACTACTGCTAATAAAAACGTCAAAATAAATTATTAAAAAAAATAATAACTGATACTACCACTGTTCTAAATTACAGTGCTAATAAATAACTACTGCTAATAAAAACTTCAAAATAAATTATTAAAAAAACATAAAAACTGATATTACCACTGTTCTAAATAACAGTGCTAATAAAAACCTAAAATAACTACTGCTAATACAAACTACTGCTGAAAAAAATAAAAACTAATATTAGCCCTGCTGTAACAGTGCTAATAAAAACTTAAAAATAACTACTGCTAATAAATCGTAAAAATAAATTAATAAAAAAAATAATAACTGATACTAGCACTGCTCTAAATAACAGTGCTAATAAAAACTTAATAATAACTATTGCTAATAAAAACGTAAAAACAAATTATAAAAAAAAATAATAACTTATCCCAACACTGCTTTAAATAACAGTGCTAATAAAAACTTAAAAATTACTACTGCTAATATAAACGTAAAAATCAATTACTAAAAAAAATAATAACTGATAAGTTTTTATTGGCACTGCTCTGAATAACATTGCTAATAAAAACTGAAAAATAACTATTTCTAATACAAACGTAAAAATAAATTAATAAAAAAAATAATAACTGATCTCAGCTCTGCTCTAAATAACAGAGCTAATAAAAACTTAAAAATAACTACTGCTAATAAAAACGTAAAAAACATTACTAAAAAACAAAAAATAACTATTATTAGCACTGCTCTAAATAACCGTGCTAATAAAAACTTAAAAATAACTACTGCTAATAAAAACGTAAAATTAAATTAATAAAAAAAAATAATAACTGATCTCAGCACTGCTCTAAAACTTTCCTTCCCTGAAAACATTTTGCGGAACAGTGCACAAGCACTCCATGATTTTAGTTTAGTCCCCTGCAGAACTGATTCAACTAAAATTATGGGGATTATATAAAAATTTCGAATTTGAAATTTGATCTTACTTCGTTAGGTCGGTTTTTATCAGCACCATGTTTACACAAAAAATCAACTGTTTGGGAATGACCTTGTTTTGCTGCCAGATGAAGAGGGGTGTCTCCTGCCTGCAAATAAGCCAAACAATTCAACACTTTAAAACATCTTCTTAACGAGTGAAATCTCCTAAATAAGAAATTAAATAAAGTTAATTAATTATTCACTCATTTCTTAATATTACTGAAAATAACCAACTAAATCAAATGGAAATAATTAATTAAATTTCTGATAATTTAGATTCAGAATAAGAAATGAAGATTTTAGTAATCAAGAAGGAGACAAAAATAACTTTTTTCATGAAAAATGTACAGATTTTTTCGAAGTGTAGTATATTTTGATAACTTCGTATCTTCAACAACTTCGTTCTTCCTCGTCTTCGACAATCTTAACAAAAATTAGAACTTGTAGCATAAGTGACCTTTAGTTTGAGAAAACATTTAAATATAAAACGATTCAAATCAAATACAAACTTCACTTTTTATATAAGAGCAGTCCTGTATGGAAAGTTTCATTAATAAAAACAGAAATCAGAACAGAATAAAGAGCAGCCATGCATGTAAAGTTTCATAAATAAAAACAGAAATCAGAAAAGAAAAGAGAAGTCATGCATGTAAAGTTTCATTAATAAAAACAGAAAAGAAAAAATATATAAATAAAGCAATAAATAAAATAAGCATAAAAAATGAAACAGGAAAGAAAAATGGTAATAACGACATTGACAAATGCAGCATTTTGAAAATTAAATTTTTATGGATTTTATGCAACGGGTATTGTAAGACATTTTCATTTAAAAAATATTCATATTATTCCTTGGTTTCATACAAAACGTTAGCTCTTAAACAGATATTTCGCATAATATATACTGCTGTTATTTGCAGCAACATATATTTAATATTTATTTTGAGTGAATCTTTTCAATAATTTTCTTTGTAAAAAAAAAAGATGAAATAAAATCAATAAAAAAGGAACGAAATAAAATTAATAGAATTCTCTTTTATTAATTTTATTTCAAAATAAAATCAACAGAAGAATAACGGAGAAAAAGGTAGATAAAAAATTTATAAGAAAATAATAGGAATTCTTACTGTGATTTCTTAATTATAATTCCGTTTTTTCTTTTTTTATATTTATTTTCAGCGAATCATTTTTATCCTTTTCTTTATAAAAAAAGGAACGATAAAATCAATAGAAAAGCAACGAAATAAAATTAATAGATGAGGAACGAAATAAAATCAATAGAAAAGGAGCAGAAAAAAAGGCAGGTTAAAAATTTAATTCTGAAAAAAAAAGAAGCAATTCTTAATGTTTTTTTCGTAAAAACTACCGATCAACTGGTTGCCATGGTAACCTATTTCTCAGCATGAATGGCAGACTCACAGTCAAGTAAATGAAGACGAAATTCACTGAACACCAAAATGTAAAAAACATTCCAAAACTTTACTTGTTTCAACCATGTTTTTTTAATAAATGCACAATATTCATTGAAGGATTGTTGAAACAGCAGTTTAATTAAATACGTGCAAAAGGAGAAGAGTGTTGATAAAGAGCAGAATCAATTTATTTTCTTAATAGAATTCATTATACTGCACTATTTTTACCTTATTTGGAGTGTTTAATGAAAGGCCACGCTGGTGCAAAAATTCGATTACGTCCTTGTGTCCTTGCCTGGCAGCCCAATGAACTCCACTTTCACTATTCTGCAAAATAAAATTGGATTTTAGTTAGTATATCTTACATTCTATAAAATCTTCAACGGCATTTTCTATTAATTCATTTTCTTTTTTAAGCAAAATTATCTTTACTAAATTTTGAAGGCAAATAGGAATATCATGAATTTGAAGCAGATTTTAAAAATCAATTCAAAAGAACATTTCTTTAAACTCGGATCAATCATATCAGCTGACTTTCCACATAATCTAAGTTAACATATTTTGTAGATTTTTTTTACAAAAGTACTAGACGAAACGTAAAACCATAGAGTAGTAATAAAATAAAGCGCGTCACGCTATTCTAAAGGAACATAAAGTTAGGACAAACATTACCAGTCCTTTTCGCACTAGAGTTGGCGCTGTATCACCATTTGGCTTCGTTTCCCACCACGTATTTATTTAAAAAACGAAATCATGTAACAAAAGGATTTTTCAATTCCCGGCGGTTCCATGGATGTTTGTAGTGGTTCAGAATTCACTTTAAACAGTAGCTCCCAGTCTAATTGGATCATAGAGAGTTGGGGGGAGGTTACTCGCGTCCGTAGCATATCTTCAAGCTACACGCGCCTCCTGGGTAAATGAGTAACAGCGCTACAGCTCTTGTTGATGGCATAAAGATAGCTGTCTTTGTATTGACATCTGCATTTGAAAAAAAAAATGATACTGGCAATTCCGAGAAATGCTAAACGTGGACAAAAACACAAAACAACTGGAATGTTTTAAAAAAATAAATAAATTGCAGATGTTTCATCAACTAATGTGAAGCGCAGTAATCCATTCTAAAAGATTCACAAAAAAGGGGGAAAAAATGGTTTCCATAAAACCTTAACTATATCAACAGCATTAAAAACATATTATTTATTATTCAATAATCAAATATAAGTAATTAATAAGGTAACAAATTTGTTTCGACTTTTTTCTAATTTGCTTTAATTTCGTAATTCGACGATAAAACTAAAAATTCAAAACTAATTTTATCAAGCATGCATAATAAAAGATAATAATATATTTATAAAATCTGCAAAACGAAATACGTTCATTAATTTCAATTTATCATGCATTGACATATCATGCTGTATGGGAGGGTACCAATGTTCATTAACCCAAGAAATTTGTGAAGTAATTGGTCAGAGTACTACCAAATTCAATAAACACAGATATATATATATATATATACCAAGGTTTGGTTTGGTTCGTCGCTCTACTGTCATTTTGTGCACACTTTAGGCTAATTAGACTGGGATCTACAGCTTAAAGTGGATTCCGAACCATTAACAAACATCCATGCCACCGCCAAGTTTCGAACTTGAAGCCCCTGGTAAAGACCAGAGCGTTAGCCAATTGGTCATCAGGCTAACGTGTAGCCTAATGACCTAAGCCACATTAGCCTAAAGTGTGCCCCAGAACTATGCCAAAGTTTGACAGCCCTAGAATACTATAAGAATTAAAATAAATAAATACTATAATATTCATGAATGCTATAAGAAGCCCGACTAAACTTGATAGCTATGGGGTTAATAAGCCAGGAAATTTACGAAGCAGCTGGTCAGAATACTACAAGAATAACCGAATTCAGTAGCTACAGGAATATATAAAAGTTTGATAACCCTAGAACAGGGATCGGCAAACTTTGAAAAAAAAAAACGTTTGGAGGGCCAAGATTAATTTTTCTAAGAATTTAAAAGCAATATACAAGTATTACAATTTAAATATGTTATTGAGATGAACGAAATTGCGATTTCATTTTTAAAAACGATTAATGAGTTTTGAAGTGAGATGTACTGATTCTAAGGAACGAGGCTAAATGCTCATCTGTCAGTCTACATTTGAAATAATTCTTTGTAAGGTTCATAGTTGAAAACACATTTGCAAGATGTTCATATCACATCAATCTTCATATCACACTTACAAGAGGAAGCAAGCATAGCTCTGATTTTCTGGGCGTGAGATATTAAATTTGGGAAACTTACTTCCGATAATGATTTGTGGAAATCTAATTTTAGCATATTTAGAAACAACTACTTAAGATGATTGTTCGATTGTAACTCAATTAATTCAACCTGCAAATCTGACCTCACTGCTTCGCAATTTACGTTGAAAGGCATGGTAAAAATATCCAATTCTGTTTGAATGGCACTGAAATCTTGAAATCTGCGTTCGAACTCAAAATTCAGTTTTATTAAGCTATCTTCATAATTCTTAAGCTTCTCTTCATTTAAAGAAGGTATTGAATATAACCTCGAGGGAAATGAAATAAAAATAATAATTTTTTTAATAAAAAAAAATATTTAATCAAAGTAGGAAAGGAGATGGTTGCATAATATGTAAATATATATTTCTTTTAATTGCCTGGGACCAGCAAATTAAAATTCTATCCGAGGGCCGGATAGAACCTTCCGGCGGACCGGAGTTGGCCCGCCGGCCGTAGTTTGCCCATCCCTGTCCGAGAACTTCATTAAGAAGCAATTGTTCAAAATACTATAAGAAGCATTAACAAATTCATTACCCACGAGAATGTATCAAAGTCATAGTGCTTCATCTTCATCATCATTCACACAACAGCCCCAAGGTGGGACAAGGCAATCTGCCAACTCAGTCATATAAGACAAGGACCTACGGTTTAAAATGAATTCTGAGCCGCTACAAATATCCATGGCGCTGCCCAGAATCGAACCCGAAACCAGTGGCCCCGAACGTCAGAGTTGTACTGCTGCTGTTAATTCCTATTCGGCTGTAAACTGTTGTGCAAAATACTGTTATACTATTGATATTCTGTTCTAATGTTACTATTGTTATTATAGGTTATTGTTACTAATCCGCCTGATTGCAGAAAAGGCTACACCAGGTCCAGAAGACCCCATCGCAGGCGACAGGGCCATGGATAAGGATAATATGCAGCTTCACTTTAGCAAGGAACCACTGACGAAACCTGATTGAAGACTGACGTTGAAGACTGACGAAACCTCAAGACAACGCTCTGTGATCCTATTAAACCGGGACCTACGGTTTAAAGTGGATTCCAAACTTTTTACCATCCATTGCACCGCCGGGACTCGAACCCGAAACTTGTGGCACCAACTGCCAGACACTCGGCCATTCAGGCCCATTGTTTTATATACTGTTCCTATTCGTATACTGCTGCTATTCATTGTTACGCATTATATATCGAAGGATTTTTCTTTATAAGGGGCCTGAATGGCCGAGTGGCTAGCGCTCTGCCGCTAGGTACCATAGGTTTCGGGGTCGAGTCCCGGAGGTGCCATGGACGTTTGTAGGGGTTCGGAATTTACTTTAAACAGTAGTTCCCGGTCTAATAGGATCGTAGAGCGTTGCAGGGGTATTGTTACTCCGCTTCCGCAGCATATCTTCAAGCTACACGTGTCCCCTGGGTAGTGCAAGTGAGTAACGTCGGTGCAGCCCTTGCTTATGGCATAAAAGACAGCTATCTAAGTATTTGCCAGCTGCATTAGAAAAAAAGTATTTCTTGATAATGTCAAGAATCTTTAACCAATGCAACATCATGTTCACACATGATAAACAAGTAATATAAAAAAAATAATTAAAAGTCAATTCCTACTTTTTTTTCATTCTATTGCAGAAAGTCCTTTATTAATAATTTTCATTCCTTTTTTTAAGTATTATCTGGCGCCACCTATTGGTAGATATAAGTAACTTAAATCTAAAAAAAACTAAAATTAATTCATTAAATTTAATTACTGAATTAATATTTGAAAAAACTGTATCAACATCCAGTGTCATCCACTACAAGTTCAAAAAAATGTATTTGAACTTGAGTGGATGAATAAAAAGTATTTTATGAACGATTGAAAATTTGAATAAGATATATATAAGGAGAGTGTGAGCTAATAGAAGGAATTGAAAAAAAAGACCCTTACCTCATCCAAACGGAAGAGATCGGCTCCTTTGAAGTGAAGGAATTTCAAAACGTCCAGCTGCCCCATACCGGAAGCGACGTGAACGAAACATTCTCCTTCCTGTTCAGAGAAAAATAAAAATAATTGCATATCTAATAGCTTAGTAATTACTATATCTAATAATTGCTACAGTGTTTTTATTAAAAAAATAAATAAATAAAGTACTCGTCCTTAGTACATAATATAACGTATCTCAATTTCGTAAATTTTGTCGGTATTTTCTTTATCGATATCGAATTTGTTTGTTTCTGACTAATCCTCAATATCCTGCAGTGCGGGACAGACATCCCATGAGTGATCTACTTGTGGATGGAGGGAAAGGAGGCAGCTTCTGTTGTGATGGAACACCCGAAGGTAGAAGTCTGACTTTTGCTCCGTGACGCTCTTACTATCATATGAGACCGGGACCTAC